>VDCT01000586.1:0-19993 GCA_009763385.1 Coix lacryma-jobi var. lacryma-jobi
GTTAGTTATTTACTATGCCCTACTAATGTTCAAGTATGAATGTTAATGATATGCTTAAGTAAGTTGTCTACACTCATCATGTAAGGTAAAAAGGAAAGAAAAAAAAATTTATAGTTGTGAATTTTGGTGTAGGAATTTGTGGGTTGTTACAGTCCTCCCCCCTTATTAGAATCTCGACCCCGAGATTAAATTAAAACGTACCCGGTGAATAGGTAGGGGAATTGCATTCGGAGATCGGATTCTTTCTCTCATGTTGCTTCCCTTTCAGTGTGGTTACTCCACTGAACCTTGCACATCCCGGTAGTCTTGCTTCGGGTCTCCTTGGTGTCCCACCCCAATATCTTGATTGGATGTTCTCTGTACTCGAGTGTATCTTGTAAATCAAGCGCATTAGTGGGCACAACCTCTTCTGGTACTCGTAAACATTTACGTAGCTGAGATACGTGGAACACAGGATGTACCCCCATTAATTCTTTAGGTAGGTCTAGTTCATATGCAAGCTTTCCAACCTTCTCAGTAATTTGGTATGGTCCCACGAATCTTGGTGCAAGCTTTCCTTTCTTATGAAATCTGATGGTGCCCCGAAGTGGAGATACTTTTAGGTAAACAAAATCTCCTACCTCAAATGCGAGGTCTCTTCGCCTTTTATCTGCATAACTCTTGTATCGGGTTTGTGCTATCTTTAAATTTTCTCGAACCTGATTCACCCCTTCCTCTGTTTCCTTAATTTTTGCGGGTCCGAAGAGTGATCTTTCTCCAGGGTTAGACCACATTAACGGAGTCTGGCATGGTCTTCCGTACAAGGCCTCAAATGGGGACATCTTAATGCTAGCCTGGTAAGCTGTTGTTATATGCAAACTTCTGCATGTGCTAAGCATTTCTCCCAATCCTTGCCGTAATTTAGCACACTGGCTCGGAGCATATCTTCCAGTATCTGATTTACTCTTTCTGTTTGCCCGTCGGTTTGTGGGTGGTAAGCTGTGCTGTAATCAAGTTTCGTCCCAATTGCCTTATGCAAGGATTTCCAAAATTGAGAAGTAAATTGTGGTCCTCGATCAGACACGATGCTTGATGGTGCTCCATGAAGCTTAAGGATATGTTCCACGTATAACTCTGCTAATCTCTCAGTAGGATAAGCGGTCTTAACAGGTATGAAATGAGCCACTTTTGTCAACCTGTCCACAATCACCCAAATGGAGTTGTTGCCTTTTTGTGTCCTTGGCAACCCAACTATAAAGTCCATGGTTATGCATTCCCATTTCCACTGAGGAATTTCTAGTGGTTTAAGTAATCCCTGCGGGTCTTCCATGCTCTGCTTTAACCCTGCTGCACTGTGTCACATTTTGCCACGTGTTCTGCTACAGAGGTTTTCATGCCTTTCCACCAGAAGTGTTTCTTCAAATCTTGGTACATTTTGGCTCCTCCAGGGTGAATGCTATACTTAGAGTATGTGCCTCAGTCAATATTTCATTGCGAAGCTCCGGGTTAGTGGGTACACATATTCGATCCTTGTACCAAAGAGTTCCTTGGTCATCTTCTCGGTGATCGGTGCGACACCCAAGCTTCATCAAGCTCCGGATATGCTCCATTTCCTCACACTTCTCCTGAGCTTTGCGGATTCTATCTGTGAGGTTGTATTGGATCCGTAACTCATTCAGCATTCCATGCGGTAGGATCTCTAACTGGAAGTGATCAATTTCCTCCTTCAGTTCAGCTGGCACAGATTCCGCTATTAGGGTGTGACAATAACTCTTGCGACTGAGTGCATCTGCCACAACATTGGCCTTTCCTGGGTGATAGTGAATTTCTAGATCATAATCTTTAATAAGTTCGAGCCATCGGCACTGCCTCATATTTAGGTCTTCTTGAGTAAAGAAATATTTCAGGCTCTTGTGATCGGTATAAATATCGCACTTGTTAGCCTATCAAATAGTGCCTCCAAATCTTTAGTGCATGTACTACAGCTGCAAGCTCGAGATCATGAGTGGGGTATCGCTGCTCGTGGTCTTTCAGCTGTCGAGAGGCATATGCTATTACTTTTCCATTCTGCATCAAAACGCATCCAAGTCCTTGACGGGAGGCGTAACAATAGACTACGAAACTCTGATTGATGTCGGGCAGAGCCAACACAGGGGTGGTAGTAAGTCTCTTCTTTAGCTCAAGGAAACTATTCTCACATTCATCTGACCATTCAAAGTTCTGTGTCTTTTTCAACAAATTGGTCATCGGGCGAGCGATCTTTGAGAAATTCTCAATGAATCGGCGATAATATCCCGCCAGTCCCAGAAAGCTTCTGATTTCACCCTACATTACGAGGTGATTCCCAATCTCTGATAGCTTCTATTTTCGTGGGATCAACAGCTACTCCTTCAGCTGATAGTACGTGTCCCAGAAATGTCACTTCTTCAAGCCAGAACTCACATTTGCTGAACTTAGCATAAAGCAGATTTTGTGCCAATCTCTCAAGTACAGTCCTCAAATGCAGCTCATGCTCTTCCGCTGTGGCTGAGTATATAAGAATGTCGTCAATGAATACTACGACAAACTTATCTAACTCCTCCATAAACACCTTATTCATCATGTTCATGAAATAAGCAGGTGCATTCGTGAGTCCAAATGGTACCACTGTGAATTCATACTGTCCATACCTCGTGACAAAAGCTGTTTTGGAAATATCAATTTCTCTGATCCTCATCTGGTGATACCCTGATCGGAGATCAATCTTGGAAAAGTACTTAGCACCCCGCAACTGATCAAGCAGGTCATCAATCCTCGGCAACGGGTATTTGTTCTTGATAGTCACCGCATTCAGGCTCCTATAATCAACACACATCCTCATTGTGCCATCCTTCTTCCTCACAAACAGTACAGGGGAACCCCAAGGTGATGCACTAGGCCTGATATATCCCTTATCAGCAAGTTCCTTCAATTGTTTCTTTAATTCAGCCAATTCATCAACAGACATGCGATATGGTCTTTTGGCTATAGGCCCTGTTCCCGGCAATAAATTAATCACAAACTCCACTTCCCGTTCCGGGGGCATACCTGGTATTTCCTCCGGAAACACATCGGTATGATCTCTGACTACGGGCACATCATCTACTGTCAAAGGTTTGTCCTGGGGTTTGACCCTGGTTTTAAGGGCACACAGGAGGTTAGAGGTTTTCTCGGCTTGGGGTGTGCATCGTACAGGCTTGGCCTGTTGGATGAGTTATTTGAATGTATCTGGGTGAGCAGGATATAATACTCCGGTGCTTGGTTAACCAGTCCATTCCTAAAATAACCTCTAAGCTGGTAGAAGGTAGTAGGGTTAGGTCGGCTGTGAAAACTAATCCCTCGATGGTTAATTTCACTCCCTTACATATATGGGTACTCTTTAGGTCTCCCAAGGGTGAGCTAGTTATGATTGGAAGTTGGCGTGGGCTGACCGGAATGCAATGCTCATGTGCAAACTTTGATGATATGTAAGAACATGTAGCTCCTGAATCAAAAAGAACCGATGCTCTAATGCCATTAACCAAAAACATACCGTATACCACATCTGGGGCATCTTGGGCATCCTCAGCATTCAGGTGAGTAAGGCGACCACGGGAAGCAGATTCCCGGGGTTGAGGTTGAGCTCTTGGTGGTGCCTTTTGGGCTTTGGCATTTTCTGGGCAGTTGGCAATCTTGTGGCCAGGCTGTCCACACTTGAAACATGTCCAAGGCATACCACTGGTGGAAGTTGGTGTGGGTGCCTTCCAAGTAGATGCATTCTGTGTAGTGCGATTCTGAGCAGTACGGTCTTGTGACGTACGAAAGCTCCCTGATCGATCCTGAGTACGAGCCAGGAGTACGGTCTTGGTATGAGCGAGAGTATTGGGCAGCATGTGAGCCTCCGCTCCTACCGGATCCAGGGCGAGAGTAGCTGGTAACATGGGTCATTCGTGCCTTCTTGCGCTCAGGGTGACGAAAGGAACCTATCTGCTTTGCGCTTCCTCTCTCTGAACTCTTCTCCAGCTTCATTCCGATCCTTTCGATCTGGATGCTGCGATCTATGAGGTCGCGCAGAGTGTGACTTTTAACTCCTCCCATATTCACCTTGATGCAGGAACTGAGACCCTTGCGGATAGTAGTACAACTTCTCTTCTTCGCTGGTCACTATAGAAAGTGGCGCAAAGCGAAGTAGGGTGGTGAAGCGGGTGGTATACTCAGTAACCTTCTCATTCCCCATCTTAATGTTACGAAACTCTTCTGCCTTAGCTTGCATCACGCCTTCAGGAACGTGATAGTCAGTGAAAGCTTCCACGAACTCATCCCAAGTAATCCCAGCTGGATTCTCATGAGAGTCACTGAAACTGTCCCACCAAGCGCGGGCTGCACCAGTGAGCTGATGGGTAGCGGCTCCAACACACTCTTCATCGGACAGCATGGTAAGGTCGAGCTTCTTTTCCATCTCACGTAGCCAGTCGTTGGCAGCGAGTGGATCAGGATCGGTGCCATCATAGGTAGGTGGCCTGAGTTTGATGAATCCTTCAAGCTTCCTCTGAAAGTCATTGTATTGACCACCATTGCGTCGATTCGCACCTTCCACGAGTGCAGCTAGCAGCTGAGTTTGTTGAGCCATCACTTCAGCCAGACTTGGTGGTGCTGGCGGTGGTGGAGGCGGTGGTGCCGCGCCGATTGGCACGTGATCATCAGCGGGAACATGGTCATCCTCTGCTGGTGGTGGCGTCTGCTCCATATTGAATGAGTACTCCACGTCTTCCTCCACGGCCACGACCGTTTCCCGCTCCGCGTCCTCGTCCACGGAGTCGCCCAGCTCTTACAGCGGGTTCAGGAGTCAGATCACGCGGGTGGACTCAGACGTACTGAGCGGCGTAGCGACATCTGTGTCATAAAATAGATAGAGTTTTAGTATATATATTAACTGTGTAAACATTGCTTCCAAGTTTTATTAGAGTCAGTTCAACGATTTACAGAAACATTATTCTATCCTGCACTCAAACAAAGAAGCGATAAAGATCCATAAGACGCAATAAAATCCGAACACTCATAACATGTTTTTCTTAATTAATAATAATTTATTCGTACTACGCATCGTGGGTACAACTCTGGAATACATCTCATGGGTGACACACACTGGAACTCATCACATGACCACGCAGGGTCATCACTCACACCTACTCCTGCCCGTACACTGCTTCCGGGAAGCGACTGTCCTCAGCTTCGATGTCCTCGTTAGTCTTGTGGAGTCGGGCTACATACTTAAGCGCTTCGGCAAGCTCTTCAGTAGGCTTGGCTCCAGGTAGAACAGGGCAAGCGCTAAGGTTGAGTCGGGTGGGTGTCAGCTCAAAATCCTCAGTCCTGGGTCGGATTTTGACGCGTTCTTCTTTGGGTAGTTTCTCCCAGATGCTCTTCATCTCCCTGAGTCGTTTTCTGTCTGACTTCTTCCAGGCATCCCGAGTTCGCTCGCATTTCTCTTGTAAGTACTCTGTGTTCTTGACATATTCTATCAGGTGGCCTTGGTTACGCAACGCTTTTACCTGCATCTCCTTGACTTCTTGTTCCAGGGCCTTCACCTTGTTTTGAAGTTTTAGAAACTCCATGCCTTGATTCTTCTTCCGGTTCCAACTCTGGTTCAACGCTTCGGTCCTTTCTTCTAGATTTCTTTGCAATTCCAGCACTCGACAGTCCAGATACCAGTTGTCGTTTCCCAAATCTGCAGCCTTGTATCGCAGATCTGCCACTTCCGCCTTGTGCCTTTCCTCTTGTCGCTCCAACTTGTCTTGTAGTTTTGCTATAGTAGCTCTTAGTTCCTCCTGAACGGATCTCTCAATCTTGGTCGCTTCCTGGCACTCCATCAGGTGGTTGCGAGCTGCAGTCTGTTTGAGCTCAAGGTGACTTGCATAGCTGTTCAGGTCATACAAATGGTAAGCTGTGGTGCGCAGGCAGGGATCGGCTTCGGCAAGTACAGTCTGGGTATAGGCATGCTCCTGCTCAACCTGAGTGAGGTGAGGGTGTAAGGCCTGGGGTAGTAACCGGAAACTCTGTTTTCTTCAAGTGATCTTTGTTGTCTCGTGTTACAACCTTGAGTGCTTGAAAGGATACAGCCTGCACGCACTCATCAATGGTCTCTCCAATCACCATCTCTGAGTAAGCTGGAACGGATGGCAGGGTTTGACTTGCGGGTATCTCCAGTCTGGCCACTATAGGTGCCCTGAGTCCGCCCTCAATTGCTGGTTCTCCAGAGCAAGTATACAGAATTTGATCAACTGGGACTCCTAGCGTCACAAGGACTTCACGCAGGGTAAGTGGAATTCCTGCGATCCCTTCGCCGTTGGAAACACACTTCGCAGTAAGGCTGAGCAAAGGTCCTAGCGGCGGATACACTGGGGTCGTCTCCATCTGCACGTATCAAAAGCTAAGGTTAGCAAGTCCATAGTAAGATAAGCCTTGCATTGAAAAAGTAATGCAGGGTCGGTATATAACCGAAGGAGAGTGGCTTCCTGTTTCTAACGTCCATTTTCTAGGGGTTTCGTCCTAAGGTCAAGTATGGCTCTGATACCAACTGAAATGACCTGATTTTCCACGAAGGAAAAATCCACAGAGTCAAGTGTAATAAAACTCTTTCGAGTCAAATTACCCGATAATCCAGTCAAATATCATAATCCATACTTCGAATAATAAAAGTACTTAATACGATAATACAATTTATTACATCGCCAACAGGCGAAAATTAGATGAACAACATCCGGAACAGCTTGAAGTAGACGAAGAAGCGCGATCGAACTCCAACTTGAGCGTAGAAGCGAAAACCCCCTATTCCTCGAACTCCTCGGAGTGGTACTCCTCCTCGGAACCTGAAACCTCAATTTTCAGTACGATTTGTACTGGCCACACTTTCCCATCCTATATGATTTATATGTGGTAGTGGATGCAACAGGTAACTGAAATTCAGACCTAGCAGGCTGGGTTTTCCTATGCATAACAGTATAATAATTATGTATGTTTATCATGTTTCACCATTTTAACTTATCACCGTATCCATCACCAAAACACCATTCCCACACACACACATACTCTCGCTCAGTCGACAGAGGCCAGCTCCCTCCCAGCCTTTGTCTCAACGGCCCGCAGTCTCACCTGACTCACGACCGGCACACTCTTACCAGAGGGAGAAAAGAGAAGCTCTCACTAGTCAGGAAACAGGTCAGGGAAAAAGGTCCGCAGCCAACAAGTTGGCTAACGTATCGATCGATCAACCATACACTCTGCAGAGGTTCTACAATATCCACAAGATCGCCATCATCAGCACCCCGGATGTGCCTAGGCGGATACCGGCCGCTTGCCAGCCTAGAGTAATGCCACCCTACCACTCAGCCCTGGATTCACCTCAAGTATGTCTGGGTGGCTAAGTCTGTGAAGTCACGATCCCTCTCCCGAAGGGGGAGCCGTGATCGTCTCGGAAGGGTGTGGGACTCTGATACCCGTACCTTCCTCGCACTCTCTCGCCTAGCAGTAATGGCATTACCCTACCAGGTAGTCCGACCGTCCCCGTCCATAAGGAGCGAGTGGCTTGTAAAGGTATTTCCCCGTGGTCCAGATCCCGCACCAATCTAGGGTGACTAAGCCGGAATGTCTTCTCAAAGGTTTTCATTATATGTGCCACCACAGCACGCTCCTGATCTGGGCTCCACCAGCGGCTCACACCCAGATCCACCTCATGTCACCATTTAACCCGCCACAGGTTTTATACCACAGGGGCCTCCAGATATGCCCCACGGCAAGACTTGCACTAGGCTCGTCGTATATTCCGGCTCGGTCGACACAACCCTTACCACCATACTCACCCAAAACACACGCAGCACACTCCCCGATATGCACCGTTATAACGATATGCACCGGTTCTCACCGTAGCATAATAAATATGATCAAGATAGTATTATCAGCGCGTGTATCTATCCTATCAGCTGGGTAGCAGGGGATAGGTTGCGTCAAGGTATGGGCTTACAAGCAAATCTATCATGCAAGTCCTATAGTGAGCATCATTAAATTAGAAATGTAATTTAGCATGCGTAATGGGATCTACGAGGTTGGATGGGCTGTGGCACCTTGAGATTGATCGTTGCCTTGTTCCTCCTCGTAGTCGTGATCCTCGTTGTCAGGCGTTCCTTCCGGCTCTGAAAACGTACGACAAAGGTCGCATTAGCGACATCTATAGAATAGCACAAAGAACGAATGAAAATTCAAAAGATCCGAATGCACTCAAACATGGTACCAATAGGTAGATCTCGATTTTAGATGAATTTAGCAACTTGAACCACTATTTTGGAGTCTGTATGAATTAGTTATGAATTTCCGAAGTTTATTCTATTTTCTGAAAATGACAAATGGCCGACTTAACCAGGTGCTGACACGTGTCGCTCTGTGACTGGTCATTTGGTTGTCAGTGAATGACAGGTGGGTCCAGCGGTCAGCGTTGACTCGGTCAACGGGTGATGACGTCAGCATAACGTCATGATGACGTCATCGCAGGGTTCGGAGTGGGCCTGGCGGGCCGGGCTTGGGCCGAACTTGGGCCGGACCGGGCCGCCACGTGTCGAGTACACAAAGCGCCACGTGTTGGGCTTTGGGTCAGGCTGGGCCGAGCCTGCTCACGGAACGTAAGCCTCGAGGCGTCGAGGCCCACCCTCGAATAAGTCGAGGCCTCCCTCGGATGGTGACGCCGAGAACCTACCCTCGAGCCTCGGACGAAACGGTGTTTTGTTCCGAGGTCTCCTTCAACCTCGAGCCTCGGGCGAGACGGACATCTGCTTCGAGGCCTTCTACAAGCCTCGAAGCCTCGGGCGAGACGGACAACTGCTTCGAGGCCTCCTCAGCCTCGAAGCCTCGGCGAATCGCATTTTTCTCTGAGGCCTCACTCATGGCCTCGGGCGAATCGGACAATTGCTTCGAGGCCTCTGCGTGTTTCCTCTGTGTTCGACCGGACGCTGCTCGACCGGACGCTGGCTTTTGATTGATCGGACGCACAGGAGTTCCTGTTCATCGGATTCGTCTTTTGTGACCGGTCGCTTGGTTGTCGACCGAACGCTCTCATACCGTGAGTCGGTCGCTTCCAGAGAGCTTCAGCCTCGAGCCTCTGGCGAGACGGACATCGCTTCAGGCCTCCTTCAACCTCGAGCCTCGGCGGTGCTCCTCCCCTTTCTCCTCTGTTTTGTTACGGCGGCGCCCCGCCAACGACGATCCCGCGCCGGTGCTCAACTTCTCCTCTTCGGACTCGACTCTGTGCTCCAGCGTAACCGTGTTTCCTACGGCGGTTCGATCCAACCACCAATTTCCCGATCCAGTGCTCCTATCGGCCGGCGTAGAGGGTTTGGCGGCCGAACCGCGGCGGTGTTTATGGTCGCCCGGCTAGTTCCGCTCCTCCCCAACCAGATTCAGGCGTACGGTCTCCTTCCCTTCTCCTCTATTGCCTCCCGATCATGCTGCTGGCCTCGGTAACCCCGGCGGCAACTCCATGCGTGTGATCCCACACGGCGCACACAGCGGCACGACCATGCGACATCGGAACAGCTCACTAACGGGCACCAGTTAATTCTACGGCGTGCTCGGTGTTCTCCATCACCCGGCGATGCTATATGTTCAGTTTGTTTCCCAATTCGAGGCCCGTGGCAACTGGAGCCTCGGTTCGCCGCGGCGCGTCAGTCCGTGGCGACGTGCGTGCGTTTCCTCGCCGTAAGCTCGGTCTCCCTACCTAGTTCGGGTGCGGTTCATGAGGCAACAACGTGTGCGCGGTGGCGTGAGTTCGCTCCGAGCCGGTAGAGGCTCTGGCCTGCGCGCTCCGGTACGGGCGCCATGGCCGATGCAGAGGACGAAGATGGCGGAGGCGGCATGAGGCTTACCGTGGTGGCGGTGAAGATAGGATAGTGGTGCAGGGCGGTTCGAGGCCGTGTAGCTCCGGTTGCAGTGTCGTGCAGCTTCTGGTTCAGCCCGTGCTCCGCTCGCGGTGCTTCCCTTCCTCGGCGCCGGCGAATTCCCGCGACGGCGACTGATCCTCCACGGCTCCGCTCCTTCGCTACCCTCTTCTCTCGGCTGTGTGGTGTGGTGAGTGCGCCACGGTGTGGCGGCGCTTGCCGGGAACCCAGGGGTTCCGGTGAGGGTCCGGTTTATATAGGCCCGGGTGCGTATCGTGGCGGATGGCGGATCGGCCACTCAGCTCGATCCAAGGGTCGCGAGGTGTTCAGGGTTGGCACGGCTCTGATTCGGATCGTAGGGGACAGGCTGGCGGGTTGGTTAGCGCCGGTCGGCCGAGGGGAGCACGGTGGGGCCGCCCCTGTCGCCGAGCTCTGCCTTCCTTCTTGCGGAAGAAGAAGAACAGGGCGATGCTCGCTGTCGTGTGGGGTCGGGTTGTCGGCGCCACAGAGCTAGCGTGGCCGGTACTCAAGCGCTGGCGTAACAGCTCCGTGCGTGGTTGGGCTCGGTCGTGCAGACGCTGGGCCGGCTGCGTGGGTCGCTCGGGTGCACGCGGGGCTGGTGCCGCGCGCTGTGCTGGTCGGTTGGGCCGTCGTGCGCGGTGTTCTGGCCCAACCGGCCTCCCTTCCATTTCTCCTCTCTTTTAATTTTCATTTGTTTGTTTAATTCCTGATAGCTTTGTGTTTAAACTAATTCCATCTAAATGTATTGTCTTTAGGTTTGAAGGATTATGGAATTCTCATGTAGCAGTTTTATATAAATTATATTTATATATGCATTCACCCAAAAATCCAAGAAGAGCCAAATCACAAATGCTTATTAATTAGTTAGTTAGTTACTTACTATGTACTAATGTTATATGCATATGCTTAAGTAAGTTGTCACACTCATCATGCAAGGTAAAAAAAAGAAAGAAAAAATTCTTATAGTTGTGAATTTTGGTGTAGGAATTTATGGGTTTGTTACATTCCTCCCCCCTTATTAGGATCTCGACCTCGAGATTAAACCAAAGTTACCCGGTTGAAAAGGTAAGGATAACGCATTACGGAGATCAAGATTCTTTCTCCCACGTTGCTTCCTTTCAGTGTGGTTACTCCACTGACCTTTACATATTTCGATAATCTTACTTCGGTCTCTTTTGTGTCCCATCCCAATATCTTGATTGGATGTTCTCTGTACTCGAGTGTATCTTGTAAATCAAGTGCATTAGTGGGCACAACCTCTTCTGGTACTCGTAAACATTTACTTAGCTGAGATTACATGGAACACAGGATGTATCCATGCTATCTCCCCGGTAATTCCAGCTTGTATGCAAGCTTCCCAATTCTTTCTGTTATCTTGGTATGGTCCCACATATCTCTGTGCACAGCTTTCCTTTCTTGTGGAATCTCACTGTGCTTCGAAGTGGTGAGACTTTAGGTATACAAAATCTCCTACCTCAAATGCGAGGTCTCTTCGCCTTTTATCTGCATAACTCTTGTATCGAGTTTGTGCTATCTTTAGATTTTCTCGAACCTGATTCACCCCTTCCTCTGCTTCCTTAATTTTTTGCGGGGTCCGAAGAGTGATCTTTCTCCAGGGTTAGACCACATTAACGGAGTCTGGCATGGTCTTCCGTACAAGGCCTCAAATGGGGACATCTTTGATGCTAGCCTGGTAGCTGTTGTTATATGCAAATTCTGCGTTGCTAAGCATTTCTCCCAATCCTTGCCGTAATTTAGCACACTGGCTCGGAGCATATCTTCTAGTATCTGATTTACTCTTTCTGTTTGCCCGTCGGTTTGTGGGTGGTAAGCTGTGCTGTAATCAAGTTTCGTCCCAATTGCCTTATGCAAGGATCTTCCAAAATTGAGAAGTAAATTGTGGTCCTCGATCAGACACGATGCTTGATGGTGCTCCATGAAGCTTAAGGATATGTTCCACGTATAACTCTGCTAATCTCTCAGTAGGATAAGCGGTCTTAACAGGTATGAAATGAGCCACTTTGTCAACCTGTCCACAATCACCCAAATGGAGTTGTTGCCTTTTTGTGTCCTTGGCAACCCAACTATAAAGTCCATGGTTATGCATCCCATTTCCACTGAGGAATTTCTAGTGGTTTAAGTAATCCCGCGGGTCTTCCATGCTCTGCTTTAACCCTGCTGCACGTGTCACATTTTGCCACGTGCTCTGCTACAGAGGTTTTCATGCCTTTCCACCAGAAGTGTTTCTTCAAATCTTGGTACATTTTGGCTCCTCCAGGGTGAATGCTATACTTAGAGCTATGTGCCTCAGTCAATATTTCATTTCGAAGCTCCGGGTTAATGGGTACACATATTCGATCCTTGTACCAAAGAGTTCCTTGCTCATCTTCTCGGTGATCGGTGCGATACCCAAGCTTCATCAAGCCCCGGATATACTCCATTTCCTCACAATTCTCCTGAGCCTTGCGGATTCTATCTGTGAGGTTGTATTGGACCCGTAGCTCATTCAGCATTCCATGCGGTAGGATTTCTAACTGAAAGTGATCAATTTCCTCCTTCAGTTCAGCTGGCACAGATTCCGCTATTAGGGTGTGACATAATTCTTGCGGCTAAGTGCATCTGCCACCACGTTGGCCTTTCCTGGGTGATAGTGAATTTCTAGATCATAATCCTTAATAAGTTCGAGCCATCGGCGTTGCCTCATATTTAGGTCTTCTTGAGTAAAAGAAATATTTCAGGCTCTTGTGATCGGTGTAAATTATCGCACTTGTTGCCTATCAAGTAGTGCCTCCAAATCTTTGTGCATGTACCTACAGCTGCAAGTTCGAGATCATGAGTGGGGTATCGCTGCTCGTGGATCTTTCAGCTGTCGAGAGGCGTATGCTATTACTTTTCCATTCTGCATCAAAACGACATCCAAATCCTTGACGGGAGGCGTCACAATAGACTACGAAACTCTGATTGATGTCGGGCAGAGCCAACACAGGGGTGGTAGTGAGTCTCTTCTTTAGCTCAAGAAAGCTATTCTCACATTCATCTGACCACTCAAAGTTCTGCGTCTTTTTCAACAGATTGGTCATCGGCCGAGCAATCTTTGAGAAATTTTCTATGAATCGGCGATAATATCCAGCCAATTCCTAGAAAACTTCTGATGTCACCCACATTACGAGGTGATTCCCCATCTCTGATAGCTTCTATTTCGTGGGGATCAACAGCTACTCCTTCAGCTGATAGTACGTGTCCCAGAAATGTCACTTCTTCAAGCCAGAACTCACATTTGCTGAACTTAGCATAAAGCAGATTTTGTGCCAATCTTCAAGTACAGTCCTCAAATGCAGCTCATGCTCTTCCGCTGTGGCTGAGTATATAAGAATGTCGTCAATGAATACTACGACAAACTTATCTAACTCCTCCATAAACACCTTATTCATCATGTTCATGAAATAAGGTGCATTCGTGAGTCCAAATGGTACCACTGTGAATCATACTGTCCATACCTCGTGACAAAAGCTGTTTTGGAAATATCAATTTCTCTGATCCTCATCTGGATACCCTGATCGGAGATCAATCTTGGAAAAGTACTTAGCACGCAACTGATCAAGCAGGTCATCAATCCTCGGCAACGGGTATTTGTTCTTGATAGTCACCGCATTCAGGCTCCTATAATCAACACACATCCTCATTGTGCCATCCTTCTTCCTCACAAACAGTACAGGAGAACCCCAAGGTGATGCACTAGGCCTGATATATCCCTTATCAGCAAGTTCCTTCAATTGTTTCTTTAATTCAGCCAATTCATCAACAGACATGCGATATGGTCTTTTGGCTATAGGCCCTGTTCCCGGCAATAAATTAATCACAAACTCCACTTCCCGTTCCGGGGCATCCTGGTATTTCCTCCGGAAACACATCGGCATGGTCTCTGACTACGGGCACATCATCTACTGTCAAAGGTTTGTCCTGGGGTTAACCTGGTTTTAAGGGCACAGAAGGTAGAGTTTTCTCGGCTTGGGGTGTGCATCGACGGCTTGGCCTGTTGGATGAGTTTTGAATGTATCTGGGTGAGCAGGATATAATACTCCGGTGCTTGGTTAACCAGTCCATTCCTAAAATAACCTCTAAGCTGGTAGAAGGTAGTAGGGTTAGGTCGGCTGTGAAAACTAATCCCTCGATGGTTAATTTCACTCCCTTACATATATGGGTACTTTTAGGTCTCCTAAGGGTGAGCTAGTTATGATTGGAAGTTGGCGTGGGCTGACCGGAATGCAATGCTCATGTGCAAACTTTGATGATATGTAAGAACATGTAGCTCCTGAATCAAAAGAACTGATGCTCTAATGCCGTTAACCAAAAACATACCGTACACCACATCTGGGGCATCTTGGGCATCCTCAGCATTCAGGTGAGTAAGGCGACCACGGGAAGCAGATTCCCGGGGTTGAGGTTGAGCTCTTGGTGGTGCCTTTTGGGCTTTGGCATTTTCTGGGCAGTTGGCAATCTTGTGGCCAGGCTGTCCACACTTGAAACATGTCCAAGGCATACCACTGGTGAAGTTGGTGTGGGTGCCTTCCAAGTAGATGCATTCTGTGTAGTGCGATTCTGAGCAGTACGGTCTTGTGACGCACGAAAGCTTCCTGAACGATCCTGAGTACGAGCCGGAGTACGGTCTTGGTATGAGCGAGAGTATTGGCAGATGTGAGCCTCCGCTCCTACTGGATCCAGGGCGAGAGTAGCTGGTAACATGGGTCATTCGTGCCTTCTTGCGCTCAGGGTGACGAAAGGAACCATCTGCTTTGCGCTTCCTCTCTCTCTCTTCTCCAGCTTCATTCCGATCCTTTTCGATCTGGATGCTGCGATCTATGAGGTCGCGCAGAGTGTGACTCTTAACTCCTCCCATATTCACCTTGATGCGAGAACTGAGACCCTTGCGGTAGTAGTACAACTTCTCTTCTTCGCTGGTCACTATAGAAAGTGGCGCAAAGCGAAGTAGGTTGGTGAAGCGAGTGGTATACTCAGTAACCTTCTCATTCCCCATCTTAATGTTACGAAACTCTTCTGCCTTAGCTTGCATCACGCCTTCAGGAACGTGATAGTCAGTGAAAGCTTCCACGAACTCATCCCAAGTAATCCCAGCTGGATTCTCATGAGAGTCACTGAAACTGTCCCACCAGCGCGGGCTGCACCAGTGAGCTGATGGGTAGCGGCTCCAACACACTCTTCATCGGACAGCATGGTAAGGTCGAGCTTCTTTTCCATCTCACGTAGCCAGTCGTTGGCAGCGAGTGGATCAGGATCGGTGCCATCATAGGTAGGTGGCCTGAGTTTGATGAATCCTTCAAGCTTCCTTTGAAAGTCATTGTATTGACCACCATTGCGACGATTTGCACCCTCTACGAGTGCAGCTAGCAGCTGAGTCTGTTGAGCCATCACTTCAGCCAGACTTGGTGGTGCTGGCGGTGGTGGAGGCGGTGGTGCCGCGCCGATTGGCACGTGATCATCAGCGGGAACATGGTCATCCTCTGCTGGTGGTGGCGTCTGCTCCATATTGAATGGTACTCCACGTCTTCCTCCACGGCCACGACCGTTTCCCGCTCCGCGTCCTCGTCCACGGAATCGCCCAGCTCTTACAGCGGGTTCAGGAGTCAGATCACGCGGGTGGCTCAGACGTACTGAGCGGCGTAGCGACATCTGTGTCATAGAATAGATAGAGTTTTAGTATATATATTAACTGTTTAAACATTGCTTTCAAGTTTTATTGAGTCAGTTCAACGATTTAAGAAACATTATTCTATCCTGCACTCAAACAAAGAAGCGATAAAGATCCATAAGACGCAATAAAATCCGAACACTCATAACATGTTTTCTTATTAATAATAATTTATTCGTACTACGCATCGTGGGTACAACTCTGGAATACATCTCATGGGTGACACACACTGGAACTCATCACATGACCACGCAGGGTCATCACTCACACCTACTCCTGCCCGTACACTGCTTCCGGGAAGCGACTGTCCTCAGCTTCGATGTCCTCGTTAGTCTTGTGGAGTCGGGCTACATACTTAAGCGCTTCGGCAAGCTCTTCAGTAGGCTTGGCTCCAGGTAGAACAGGGCAAGCGTCGAGGTTGAGTCGGGTGGGTGCCAGCTCAAAATCCTCAGTCCTGGGTCGGATTTTGACGCGTTCTTCTTTGGGTAGTTTCTCCCAGATGCTCTTCATCTCCCTGAGTCGTTTTCTGTCTGACTTCTTCCAGGCATCCCGAGTTCGCTCGCATTTCTCTTGTAAGTACTCTGTGTTCTTGACATATTCTATCAGGTGGCCTTGGTTACGCAACGCTTTCACCTGCATCTCCTTGACTTCTTGTTCCAGGGCCTTCACCTTGTTTTGAAGTTTTAGAAACTCCATGCCTTGATTCTTCTTCCGGTTCCAACTCTGGTTCAACTTCGGTCCTTTCTTCTAGATTTCTTTGCAATTCCAGCACTCGACAGTCCAGATACCAGTTGTCGTTTCCCAAATCTGCAGCCTTGTATCGCAGATCTGCCACTTCCGCCTTGTGCCTTTCCTCTTGTCGCTCCAACTTGTCTTGTAGTTTTGCTATAGTAGCTCTTAGTTCCTCCTGAACGGATCTCTCAATCTTGGTCGCTTCCTGGCACTCCATCAGGTGGTTGCGAGCTGCAGTCTGTTTGAGCTCAAGGTGACTTGCATAGCTGTTCAGGTCATACAAATGGTAAGCTGTGGTGCGCAGGCAGGGATCGGCTTCGGCAAGTACAGTCTGGGTATAGGCATGCTCCTGCTCAACCTGAGTGAGGTGAGGGTGTAAGGCCTGGGGTAGTAACCGGAACTCTGTTTTCTTCAAGTGGTCTCTGTTGTCTCGTGTTACAACCTTGAGTGCTTGAAAGGACACTGCCTGCACGCACTCATCAATGGTCTCTCCAATCACCATCTCTGAGTAAGCTGGAACGGATGGCAGGGTTTGACTTGCGGGTATCTCCAGTCTGGCCACTATAGGTGCCCTGAGTCCGCCCTCAATGCTGGCTCTCCAGAGCAAGTATACAGAATTTGATCAACTGGGACTCCTAGCCACAAGGACTTCACGCAGGGTAAGTGGAATTCCTGCGATCCCTTCGCCGTTGGAAACACACTTTGCAGTAAGGCTGAGCAAAGGTCCTAGCGGCGGATACACTGGGGTTGTCTCCATCTGCACGTATCAAAAGCTAAGGTTAGCAAGTCCATAGTAAGATAAGCCTTGCATTGAAAAAGTAAATGCAGGGTCGGTATATAACCGAAGGAGAGTGGCTTCCTGTTTCTAACGTCCATTTTCTAGGGTTTCGTCCTAAGGTCAAGTATGGCTCTGATACCAACTGAAATGACCTGATTTTCCACGAAGGGAAAATCCACAGAGTCAAGTGTAATAAAACTCTTTCGAGTCAAATTACCCGATAATCCAGTCAAATATCATAATCCATACTTCGAATAATAAAAGTACTTAATACGATAATACATTATTACATCGCCAACAGGCGAAATTTAGATACAACATCCGGAACAGCTTGAAGTAGACGAAGAAGCGCGATCGAACTCCAACTTGAGCGTAGAAGCGAAAACCCCCTACTCATCGAACTCCTCGGAGTGGTACTCCTCCTCGGAACCTGAAACCTCAATTTTCAGTACGATTTGTACTGGCCACACTTTCCCATCCTATATGATTTATATGTGGTAGTGGATGCAACAGGTAAATGAAATTCAGACCTAGCAGGCTGGGTTTTCCTATGCATAACAGTATAATAATTATGTATGTTTATCATGTTTCACCATTTTAACTTATCACCGTATCCATCACCAACACCATTCCCACACACACATACTCTCGCTCAGTCGACAGAGGCCAGCTCCCTCCCAGCCTTTGTCTCAACGGCCCGCAGTCTCACCTGACTCACGGCCGGCACACTCTTACCAGAGGGAGAAAAGAGAAGCTCTCACTAGTCGGAAACAGGTCAGGGAAAAAGGTCCGCGCCAACAATTGGCTAACGTATCGATCGATCAACCATACACTCTGCAGAGGTTCTACAATATCCACAAGATCGCCATCATCAGCACCCCGGATGTGCCTAGGCGGATACCGGCCGCTTGCCAGCCTAGAGTAATGCCACCCTACCACTCAGCCCTGGATTCACCTCAAGTATGTCTGGGTGGCTAAGTCTGTGAAGTCACGATCCCTCTCCCGAAGGGGGAGCCGTGATCGTCTCGGAAGGGTGTGGGACTCTGATACCCGTACCTTCCTCGCACTCTCTCGCCTAGCAGTAATGGCATTACCCTACCAGGTAGTCCGACCGTCCCCGTCCATAAGGAGCGAGTGGCTTGTAAAGGTATTTCCCCGTGGTCCAGATCCCGCACCAATCTAGGGTGACTAAGCCGGAATGTCTTCTCAAAGGTTTTCATTATATGTGCCACCACAGCACGCTCCTGATCTGGGCTCCACCAGCGGCTCACACCCAGATCCACCTCATGTCACCATTTAACCCGCCACAGGTTTCACACCACAGGGGCATCCAGATATGCCCCACGGCAAGACTCGCACCAGGCTCGTCGTATATTCCGGCTCGGTCGACACAACCCTCACCACCATACTCACCCAAAACACACGCAGCACACTCCCCGATATACACCGTATAACATATGCACCGGTTTCACCGTAGCATAATAAATATGATCAAGATAGTATTACAGCGCGTGTATCTATCCTATCAGCTGGGTAGCAGGGATAGGTTGCGTCAAGGTATGGGCTTACAAGCAATCTATCATGCAAGTCCTATACTGAGCATCATTAAATTAGAAATGTAATTTAGCATGCGTAATGGGATCTACGAGGTTGGATGGGCTGTGGCACCTTGAGATTGATCGTTGCTTTGTTCCTCCTCGTAGTCGTGATCCTCGTTGTCAGGCGTCCCTTCCGGCTCTGAAAACGTACGAAAAGGTCGCATTAGCGACATCTATAGAATAGCACAAAGAACGAATGAAAATTCAAAAGATCCAAATGCACTCAAACATGGTACCATAGGTAGATCTCGATTTTAGATGAATTTAGCAACTTGAACCACTATTTTTGGAGTCTGTATGAATTAGTTATGAATTTCCGAAGTTTATTCTATTTTCTGAAAATAAAATGGCCGATTTAACCAGGTGCTGACACGTGTCGCTCTGTGACTGGTCATTTGGTACAGTGATGACAGGTGGGTCCGCGGTCAGCGTTGACTCGGTCAACGGGTGATGACGTCAGCATAACGTCATGATGACGTCATCGCAGGGTTCGGAGTGGGCCTGGCGGGCCGGGCTTGGGCCGAACTTGGGCCGGACCGGGCCGCCACGTGTCGAGTACACAAAGCGCCACGTGTTGGGCTTTGGGTCAGGCTGGGCCGAGCCTGCTCACGGAACGTAAGCCTCGATGGCGTCGAGGCCCACCCTCGAATAAGTCGAGGCCTCCCTCGGATGGTGACGCCGAGAACGGTACCCTCGAGCCTCGGACGAAACGGTGTTTTGTTCCGAGGTCTCCTTCAACCTCGAGCCTCGGGCGAGACGGACATTTGCCTCGAGGCCGGACAACTGCTTCGAGGCCTTCTACAGCCTCGAAGCCTCGGGCGAGACGGACAACTGCTTCGAGGCCTCCTTCAGCCTCGAAGCCTCGGGCGAGACGGACAACTGCTTCGAGGCCTCCTTCAGCCTCGAAGCCTCGGGCGAATCGCAGTTTTCTCTGAGGCCTCACTCATGCCTCGGGCGAATCGCAGTTTTCTCTGAGGCCTCACTCATGCCTCGGGCGAATCGGACAATTGCTTCGAGGCTCTGCGTGTTCCTCTGTGTTCGACCGGACGCTGCTCGACCGGACGCTGGCTTTTGATTGATCGGACGCACAGGAGTTCTTGTTCATCGGATTCGTCTTTTTGACCGGTCGCTTGGTTGTCGACCGAACGCTCTCATACCGTGAGTCCGGTCACTTCCAGAGAGCTTCAGCCTCGAGCCTCTGGCGAGACGGCCAATCGCTTCGAGGCCTCCTTCAACCTCGAGCCTCGGGCGAGACGGACTT
>VDCT01000587.1:0-24694 GCA_009763385.1 Coix lacryma-jobi var. lacryma-jobi
AACGCTTTCAAGGAAACATATCAAAATGCCCACACCACGGGATGGAGAATTGGTTACTTATGCAGACATTCTACCATGGGCTCACTTCGAGTGCCCGTGATAATATTGATGCAGCTGTTGGAGGATCGTTCTTGTCACTCGCTATCAAAGAGGCAACTACTCTCGTTGAGAAGATAGCTTCCAACCAAGGATGGAACGAAGAACGCACTCAACCGAAGAAGAGAGGAGGAATGCATCAACTCAAGGAAGTAGATATGTTGTCTGCTCAGATGGACCTACATAAAGAAGCTCGACGAACGACACCAAAAGAAGAAGGAAGTCATGCACATCCACGATTCTCGCATGACTTGTGAAGAGTGTGAAGGCACTGGCCACACAAAAAGCAAGTGTCCTGAAGTCTAAGAGGATGTGAACTACATCAACAACAACAAACTATCGTCCTCAACAGAATCAAGGATGGAATCAGCAACAGAGGCCCAACTACCAAGGTAATTACTCAGGTAACTACCAAGGTAATAACTTCAACCAACCGCCTTTTAGAGAAATGATTGTTAATCAAAATAAATTTATTGATAATATGTCCAGAAAAATAGCTTCCAATGATAAAATACTTAAAACCATTAATAATAGAATGGAAAGCTTTACTTCTGCTATTAAAATCAGCTTAGCTTTAATAAGATGATAGTATCACAAATTTCTCAGCTAGCCTCTTTTCTACCTGTGACCAAAAAAGGTAAGATTCCGGGGAGTCCAGAAGAATTAGAAACTGCAATTCTTGTAGACATTTTCAATGCAGGAGATTACTTCACAGCTCCGCCAAGGCCCAAGAACAGAGGATGAGGAGATGAGAATCTGCTCGAGAAGAAAGGAGATCCAGGGAGACCTGTCACCCCGATCACCATTGGACCCCATACCTTTGACAAAGCCGTCTGTGATCTTGGAGCGAGTGTCAACATTATGCCTAAGGTAATCTATGAGAAAATTCATGGTCAACCTTTGTTGTACACAACCATGTGTTTGCAGCTTGCAGATCAGACACTTTGCTACCCTAAGGGAATCCTTGAAGATGTTCAAGTACAAGTTGGACACTCTTATGTCCTAGTAGATTTTGTGATAGTGGAAACAGGAGGAGATGAAAGAGCACCCATCATCTTGGGAAGACCATTCCTAAGTACAGCTAAAGCCATCAATATACCGAAAGCGCCAAGATTTGCTTCACGATCAACGATAGGAAGGAGAGGTTCAGTTTCAAGAATTGCGCACTCAAGACTCGTGTACACCCATAGTCGTCATATGAGTACGAGTATGCACCTGCTGCCCTGAAGAAGAAGAACAACAATAGAAGGAGGAGGAACAAGACGAAGCCACAAGAGCAAGAACCAGTATGGATGGTCAACACTGTTGAGCCACCAAAAGACACCACTCAACCTCCACTACGCCTTGAGAAGCTGTACGATCCAGGAGTACCTACCATTGACTGCATGATCAAGAAGAGTGCCCTCTACAACACATTCTGCGACATCGGCTCAAGTGTCAACATCATGTCTACGGTAACATATAAACATTTATTTCATGATGCACCATTGGAACCAACATACTTGCAGATACAGCTAGCAGACCAAACATTCCGATTTCCGGAAGGTATGGTGGAAAACGTCGTAGTCAGAATTAGAGGTCATGAAGTCCTCACAGACTTCTTGGTTCTCGACATGGGAGAAGACGATGATGTCCACCTCATCCTAGGAAGACCGTTTCTATACACTACAAGTGTAATTATCTACATGAAGCAAGGGGAGATCCATTTTCACTTTCCTGGAGAGAAGGTACGATGCTACTTCATCATCAATTACATATCTAATGAAGCACCTAAGAAGAGTAGAAGTGAAAGACGCCGCTCTCAACACCAAAGAAGACAAGCCATCAAGAATGGAGAGGCCAATCACAAGGAAGAATCTAGTGACACTATCCGAGAGAGAAAGAAAGAAGAAGAGACACCTCAAGACAGTGAACAACAGGAAGTAAAGATACAGACCAAGAAAGTATGGAAGAAAAAGACATCGCCTAAAGAGGAACAATCAGAAACAACTTTCCAAATGTCTGACACACCTTGGGAGGTCTGAACCAAGGGAATGTCCGGTTCGTCAAACCTAAATATCCGAACCTTCGCCAAAAGGTAAAATCGGTAGTTATCCTCATATTTACTTTTCTGCATATTTCTCATATTTAATTCTTAATCATTTACTGCATCATTATATTTAATATTTGCATCATCATCCATAAGCATTTTAATTTATGCATTGCATAGAAAAAGAAAATAAAAATAATCATGTTGCATTATCGCATTGCATTTAAAAATAAAAACTCTTTAAGCCCCATGTGAATATTTAACTGTTTACTGTGGAGGCAAAAAAATATTTTCTTACTTTTTTGCATCTGCATATAAAAATAGAAAATCCAAAACTATTAAACTCTTGTTGACTCTTGCTTGCTTAAACAACTATGAGGCTCGATAAGACATAAATGGTCTTACCACTAACACTTAATGAGTTCCACGAGCTTTGTTGTCTATTTGATTTTAGCAGGAATCAATAAGAAGGCCAGATAACTTCATCCACTCTGGAGAGATGAAAATAAACAACCTTCCATTAAGGACCAGAGGAGTGAAGTACATCGACGCTACCAAGAGAGCGAACACACAAGCATCTAGCTTGGGAGAAAAGGCTCCCCGTTAACCGAGGTAATTTCTATCTATTTTTGAATTTTATAAAAACAAAAACCCAAAAATATGTGAGCACATGAAGGCTCACTCTAAAAAATAAACACCAAAAATATGTGAGCACATGAAGGCTCACTCTTAAAAAGAAAAAGAACAAAAATATTCGGGCACATGAAGGCTCGACGCTATCGAAGGGATTAGCTTGGGGGAGACGCACCTCTGTTATCTTCACTATTAAGGTATGTCACTATTACTATTGCTATTATTATTACTACTACCACTATTATTATATTATTAGACTTTATATATTATTAGTCTTTATTAATCTTTTATATTATATTAGAGTGTGTGTTTAATATTAGAGTCAATAAAAAGAACAATGATGATATAGAATAAAAGCTTGCCCTGAAATAATTGAGCTCTAGGATAATAAATAAATTTGGATGGAAATGATGAATAGTTGCTCTGCCGTAATTCTTTTCAAGTGCCTAGTGTTCAGTCTTGAATTTTCCCGAGTTTTGGATAAGATTAGAGACTTGTGGGTTGCAAAATTTTGACCTAAGTCTAGGTGTTTGATGAGTATGATATGAAAAGGTTGAACTGCTATTTATCTTGTTCCTAGTGATACTAGAGTTATGGAGATTATCTTTTAAAAAAACTTAAAATTGCTACCTGATGAGATCCTCTATGATGAGTATTTGAAAATCCTACCATAACCTGATATACATGCTTGATAGACTGGAAGTCCACTCTTTATATTTACTGGTTACATATGCATTGAGTATTGTCAATCATGTTGACCCTAGAGACTCGTCATACAATTTAAAATCAAGATCACGTACACACCACCCACATATGCTGCCTCCCTACACTGGGAGTACGCAACAACATGCCCTTCCATTACATCCACTAAAAAAATATATCACTTCTATCCCTGGAAGTGAATAACAAAAATATTCCCTTTATCCATATGACCTTTTTATGCCTTCATTGTCATTCATTAATGCTCCAATTTATCATTGTTATCTCTTTAAACATTGTTGCAAAAGATGCATGAGCTATGCAAAAGTTATCTAAAAAAGAGAAAAAGAGAAAGACAAATGAAAAAATGGACAAGGTCCGACAGAAGAATTAGGGGTATTTCGATACCCCACCTGAAAAAAAAGAGAAACAAAAGATGATAGCCCATGGTGTCTCTAGCAGAAGTTACACAAGAGAGAAGTATCTACAAGGAGTAAACGTAAGCAAAGGTCCTATACCATCATCCATCATTATGTTTACATTATCATCACTGTGTTTTTCACCCTCACATTTGTTTACCACCACTGTTCCACCATACACATCCATTCCACATATAGGTCCACACACATGCCACATCTTGATTTGAATGTATGCAAGTTTCTCTAGATTCATGCTTTGACTTTGCAATATATGCTATGTAAGTATGTACAGGTTGACTCCCACCTATGAACTCCACAAAAGATTATTAGTTATAGGGTGAGAGAAGGTGGGATATTCACTGCCTTGGAGGGAATCCACAAATACCACAAATGAGAGACTTGAAAGGATCATATGAAGGGACCTCTGAGTTTTATTTTGAAAATCTTACCAAAACTCCAGAATAAGGTAGATCGAAGAACTTGAGACATAGTATTTAACTTGATCGTTCTGCTTTTCAAATTGCTCCAAGACCCAAGTGAAAGCTACAAGCACCACAGTTGAAGGTAAGAGGTAATTTGAAAGTTGAAACGATTATATTCTATTCAGAGGAAATTTTTTGTTTGAACACTTGTGTACTTTTGAGGTGTGAAAGCATAGTAGCAACTCCTTATCCATCATAATATATCATCTAAATGTTTGTTAAGGGACTAGCAAAGGTTAAGCTTGGGGGAACTTTGTTGACGGTTGATAACTCCTATTTTAAACTGTCAACTAACATCATAAATGACCTGTAATGATCCAAAGAGTGTAGCTATAGGGTTTGATTCTAACCAGTTCCACGAGTTGTGTAGTTCTCACTTGTTTTTGCAGGATATTCAATATTTCATCATAAGAAAGTATCTCAAGTGAAGAATCAGAGCACACCAGTGTGACTATTCGACGAGACGATCACAACGGACATGCCACTTGCCATATTGGAGTCCCGAAGCAAGAGTCCCTCGATGAATACGACCAGGAAGACTCTCGACCCTCTAGAAGCCTTATCCATACAAAGATCGGTGGTGTAACAGCCAAGATTCCAACAACTACAGAATACCAGAATTATCCTGGGACCAAACAGGAAGAAGACGACAAGGAATCCATCCACGCCATGACTCGTTGCGCAAACCAACCGAGCAAGGGCTCTAGGAGAATAAGGAAGGTACCAAAAGACTCCCGATCGAAGGACGAGGCAGGCGGCGGCAGGGGGAGGCCGGTCGGCCCCTCAACCCCAGGCCGGCCAGCCTAGGCCCACATGTCAGCCAGCTCTCTTTCGCTGCGACATGACCTAATCGACCTCTTCAACCTATCTCGATCGTTGTTCAAGGTCGGTTTGATCCGAGGGCTGCGGTTCATCCCACCAGACTATATAAGAAACCCCAGACCCCCGGCATATCATCCAATCTTAGTCTTAGATCATTGATCAATCATTTAGAGTAGAGGTAGCCTAGACAACCAGGAGCTCCACCATCCAAGGGCGTAGCTAGAATAGAATTAGAAGAGTCGAGGAATCTCAGATTCCATATCTAGTCAAGAGGAGCTAGGTAATTAGCCTTATCTTCTCTCTTGTATCAACATTGTTCTTCTAATTGTTCTTTCTATTTGTCTAATTGTCTTCTAGTTCATTATCTTGTGTTCTAGTTCATCTTCTAATCTCTCTAGTCCATCTCTGTGATCTAATCTAGTTCTAATTACCTCTCTAGTTCATCTCTGTGTTCTAATCTATTTCTAATTGTTCATCTAGTCTTATTCATCTTCTAGTTTGTGTGTTCTAGTGGATACATGTCATGACTTGTTACTATTTTGTGTTCATAATTATAATGTTCATCGTCTACTTTGATTATATGTCTAGCATAGCTAGGGTATCTCTATGTTTATGCTCTTGTTCGTATAGCGCTCATTCTGTCGATCGCGGAGTGAGTGGTCAACATTGTGTAAGCATGGTGCTTATACGTTGTTTACCTGTGAATGCACCCTATATTCTGGACCAGCAAGTGGTAGATCGCGAGGGTGACTATTACAGCCTTGTTGAGTCCTTTGTAGTCCACTCCCCGAATATAGGGCAAGTAAGACCTGGTCACCCGGAGGGGATAGACTCTGGATCTGATCCTCCATGCGTGATGTCTCCTACGTATAAATATAAGTTATTCTAACCATGATTGCTAAACATAATTGCACTAATTGACATAGTCTATGACCTATAAGTAGAACCATGTTAGGAAGTTAATCTGGCTCTTTATAGATTTGGCTACGATCCGACCTTGGGTGGGAATGCTCTGTTGGAACTTTTTTTATGGTTTACTCTGTTATATTACATTTATCTTATTTATCATTTATGATTGATTCCTATGTTGAGTATAGATCTAGTGGAACTCTTATCATAATCATACATGTGTGTGTCATAGTTGTAGACGTGTATCTCCTGCCGGTTAACTCATGATACGCATTGCTTCGTTATAAATAACGATACCTAGGAAACTCGCCTTGGTGAAATGCTACCGCAGATGTATTTTATCTGTGTGCTTGTAGATAATCTTATTTCATATTTATAAGGGCAAGATCATAAATACTATCCACGTCTCTAGTGTCGCTGCTAGTGGTGACAACCTAACAGTGATGCCTGCGATGCCTCCATAGTCCTGACGGCGACGTCACCTTTGGTGACCCATGAAATAGATCTGACGGTGAACGCCAGACCCACCAGGAGATCCATGGAAGCTGGGAAGGAAACCATCTGACTCGTCATGACGTTCGTACGCACACGCCCCACGTTGGGCGCTAGCTGTCGATGAAATACGGTTGATAGCCCACCTAGTGGTATGCCCAAGGTGGTAGATTAGAGGGAAAGGCACGTAGGATGACGATCCAGACGTGACGCAAGGCAAAACTAGATGAACACGAGGGTTTTATTCAGGTTTGGGCCGCTAGCTTTAGCGTAACACCCTACGTCCTGCGTCAAGTGTGTATTTTGTACGGGAATCAATCTTTTTTCGAAGGGGGGTCCCTGCTCACCTTATATAGCCATGGGGAGCAGGGTTACAGATCTTAGTAGATCGGATCTATTAACGGGATAAGGAAACTAGATCAATTACAACAACATATTGCATAAGATGCGATATCCTTCCTAACCGACTAGGTTTCCTTGATCTCCAATGCTGGGAAGGCCTCCAGGCCACTGCCCGACTAGTTGGGCCTCCTGCCCGACCAGGTGGGCCTTGACGTCGTAGTCCTCAACAACAAGTTGGGCCGGCTTCTTCAAAGTAGCTCAAGTCTAGCCGTGAGGGTACCTGGGTTTATACCCCCATAGAGGAACACAACCTAAATTTGAGTATCCTTTCTCCTCAAGACTCATTTGCAGAAAGAGTTCTCTTTGGATCTAGTTGTTGGAGAAGATTAAAAATAGATATTGAACCCATTGACTGTAGCGTTACCTAAACATCAAATAGGTCTTGTATTTTGGGGTAGCGACTGTTGAAGACAGTCTGGATACTCAAATTCAGGTTGTGGCTCTTGTTGACGGTAGATAACTCCTATTTTAAACTGTCCACTAACCTCATAAATGACCCGCAATGATCCAAAGAGTGTAGCTATAGGGTTTGATTCTAACGAGTTCCACGAGTTGTGTAGTTCTCACCTGTTTTTGCAGGATATTCAATATTTCATCATAAGAAAGTATCTCAAGTGAAGAATCAGAGCACACTAGTGTGACAAGCTCGCCGAGACGATCGCAACGGACATACCACTTACCATATTGGAGCCCGGAGCGAGAGTCCTAAATGAATATGACCAGGAAGACTCTAGAACCCTCTAGAAGCATTATCCATACAAAGATCGGGGGTGTAACAGACAAGATTCCAATAGCTACAGAATACCCGAATTATCCAGGGACTAGATAGGAAGAAGACAACAAGGAATCCATCACGCCACGACTTATGCGCAAACCAACCGAACAAGGATTCTAGGAGAATAAGGAAGGTACCAGAAGACTCCCGATCGAAGGACGAGGCAGGCGACGACAGGGGGAGGCCGGCCGGCCTCAACCCTAGGCATGCTGGCCTGGGCCCACCTGGCATCCACCTCTCCTTCGCGTGACTTGACCTAACCGACCTCTACTTTGTATCTTGGCCGTTGTTCAACGTCGGTTTGATCCGACGACTACGGTTCATCCCACCTGGCTATATAAGAAACCCTAGACCCCCTCCGGGAGACATCGCATCCAATCCAATTTTAATCTTCAATCATTTAGTTTAGAGATAGCCTAGACAACCAAGAGCTCCACCATCCAAGGGCGTAGCTAGAATAGAATTAGAAGAGTCGAGGGAAGCTCGGATTCCGGATCTAGTCAAGAGGAGCTAGGTAATTAGCCTTGTTTTCTCTCTTGTATCAACATTGTTCTTCTAATTGTCTTTCTAATTGTCTAATTGTCTTCTAGTTCATCATCTTTGTGTTCTAATTGTGTTCTAGTTCATCTTCTAATCTCTCTAGTTCATCTCTGTGCTCTAATCTAGTTCTAATTATCTCTTTAGTTCATCTCTGTGTTCTAATCTACTTGTAATTGTTCATCTAGTTCTTATTCATCTTCTAGTTCTTGTTCTAGTTGATACCTGTCATGACTTGTTATTATTTCGTGTTCATAATTATAATGTTCGTCGTCTACTTTGATTATATGTCTAGCATAACTAGGGTATCTTTATGTCTATGCTCTTGTTCGTATAGCGCTCATTCTGTCGATCGCGGGGTGAGTGGTCAACATTGTGTAAGCATGGTGCTTATATGTTGTTTATCTACGAATGCACCCTATATTCCGGGCCAACAAGTGGTAGATCGCGAGGGTGACTCTTATAGCCTCGTTAAGTCCTTTGTAGTCCACTCCCTGAATATAGGACTAGTAAGACCTGGTCACCCGGAGGACATAGACTTTGGATCTGATCCTCCATGCGTGATGTCTCCTGCATATAATTATAAATTTTTCTAACCATGATTGCTAAACATAGTTGAACTAATTGATGTAGTCTATGACCTATAGTTAAAACCATATTAGGAAGTTAATCTGTCTCTTTCTAGATTTAGCTACGGTCCGACCTTGGGTGGGAATGCTCTGTTGGAACTCTTTTATATGGTTTACTCTGTTCTATTACATTTATCTTATTTATCATTTATGATTGATTCCTGTGTGGAGTATAGATCTAGTGGAACTCTTATCATAATCATATATGTGTGTGTCATAGTTGTAGATGATGTTTATCTCATGTCATTCTTGTAACTCATGATATGAATGGCTCCATTATAAATAACGATACATTGGAAACTCTCATTGATGAAATGCTACAGCAGATGTATTTTATCTGTGCGCTTGCATATAATCTTATTTCATATCTTATAAGGGAAAGATCATAAATACAATCAACATCTTTAGTGTCGCTGCTAGTGGTGATGTTGTTAGATTTGTCTACCTGTATTTCTAGCACCGTTATCTGAAGTGATGCTAAGAGATGTCAACAGCTCTCCTGATACCCAAAATAGGTCTTCCAAGTACTCTGTTGTTGGGTATATGTATTGTGTTGGAGACTCATTTTGGGTTTGAATCTCTAAATGGGTCTCCTGTTGGAGACAGCTAATGCAAACCTAAATACAAGACTCATTTACGTTTAGTTAGCGCTATATAGTCAAAAGTTCAACACCCGTCATTTTGGGTTTGAGTCTCCAAATGGGTCTCCTGTTGGAGACAACTAATGCAAACCTAAATACAAGACTCATTTACTTTTGGTTAGCGCTATAGTCAAAAGTTCAACACCTAGTTTTGATCTTCTCTAGTAACAAGACTAAGAAAATTCTTCCTGCAAATAGATTTTTAGGGAGAGGATACCCAGATTTGAGTTGTCCCTTTCATGACACCTAAAATAAGTTTTGTATAGGTACTTTGTTGAAGATCGACACAATAATATCGTAGACATATTTTTTATTTGAGTATCGTTATGAGTTACCTGTTGGGAGACAACCAAAGAAGGCCAAAATAGGAATGTGGTGGTTATGGACTATGCCTACGCGGCCACGCCTACCTGACGAATGGGGTAAGTAACCGATTAAAAGGCCGCGCGCGGCGCCTAACTGATCAACGGGAAAGGTGGTTTTGGGCTAAGCGCGTCTGCCGACATGTGAGGCGGGCGATTTGTTCCCGAATCCCAAGCCGGCCAGTTGCTGGCGCGAGTATGCGAGGAACGTGGCCGCAAAGGCGCAAACAGCAACGTGTGTCGGTGTGAGACGAAATAGAAATGGATAGATGTTTTCAAATCAAATAGAAAGTGAAGGACGATTGAGTAACATGTTAATTATAACGAACTAAAAGGATCGAAACAACGGAACCGATGTAACGGAGAATAACATGAATGATGAAAACCAAATATTATTATATACTAGCAAATGTGCTTGTATGTTGCAACGGGAGAAAAATATTAAATATTTCCTCCATCCTAAAATATAAGGCACACGTATTTCAAAATTCAAACTTTCTTATCTTTGACTAATAATTAGTCTAATCACATAAAAAGCTTATACTACAAAAGTAGTTGCATTATGTTTATATTTAAAAATACTTTCTAATGATCAAATTTTTATTTCGATAAATTATATATTATAAGAGAAATTATAGGTTAAAATATATTTTTAAAGACCACACTAAGTCAAAAACTCAAAATCTATACCCGCGGGAGAGGCCATCACCGTTGGTTCTCCTATCGTTTTTTGACGCGTGCAGTTCCGTGCAGCTTCCCTTCTTGGCTTCTTCTGCACGTCATGGCTGTTCCCTTGAACTTTTCTATAGCGTTACCCATTGTTACTTAATGCTCTTCATGATATTTGAGACTATATGGATGTCCTCTTTCTTCTTCTTGTTTTTGCTCTTTTTTCTATCACTAAGAGTATAGACTGATGTTAAATCTTTTTTCTTCTACTATCTGCTATTTGATTTATTAGGTTCTTTGTTCTCCATTTTTTTGCCCTGTTCTTTGCAATAACTTTTTCGTCAGTAATATTCATGATTTTATTGATGGAAATGCTAGGCTTCCATTCTCATTTTTAGTCTTTTTTTATTATTTTGGTATCTTTTTTATATGTTCTATGACCTTCTGGAATTCGTTTATTGGTGGCTATAAAGAGGGATCACGAATCAAAATAGACCTATTTTATACTAGCAAATACAAATAGTCCGACAAACAAACTTCAATTCTCCAACTTCTATTTCTTTTAAACTAAACAACGATAAACTCAATCACCAATAACACACATACAAGACTTAAACCAGTAGCGTTAGTGTCGGGTACATTAATTAGGGGTACCCTAAGCAAACAAACTAAAGATCTACATCTGAAAAACTCAAACACCTGCCAATGGGGCCAGCCCCTGGCCGGACCCCTTAAGGGATGTCTCGGCAAAAGGACCTCTCTCTCTCTCCCTACCATCGTCTCATCCAAGGCTCCCCGAGCGGGGTCTCGGTCGGGGACCAATCTCCGCCTTGTCCGACCCCGCTTCCCTCGCAGGGGGGACCCTTCTCCTCTACGCCTCGAGCCACGCCCGTCCAAACCCAGGCACACCCAAGTTTTTGGGAAGGCGCAGAGCGTCATGTAATCCCGCTCAATTAAAAAAACTGCCATCCCGTCAACCAGCCAAGCACAGCGATGCACGACATGCGTGCAGGGCTGGCTAAGATGGTACACCCTCATAGGGTGACAGCTTCCATGGCGTGCCTCCATATCTGTGTCACTACAGTTCGTAAGACTGGGCATCGACCCGGTCATTCGAGCGAATGGTAGCATCAGTCGCTGCGCCTCACTGGCAGCATGACATCACACTTCAATAAAGAGGATACGTCAGGATTCCGGTCCCGACAAATCTAATAAAGGCGATCATATCTTCAAAACCAACTACTACGCGTACGCTCGGGCCTACCGAGGGATTCGACCGTGATCCACCTCGCCCAAGACCTCACGCAGAGGCCTCTGGCCCGACCACTCTCCGCCTCGCCCGAGACCCCGCCTAGGCCTCGGACGAAGGCCAAAGCACCGGTTCACCCGAGCCCAGCTCAGACGACTTCAGTCATGGCCCCCATCATCACAACTACGACAAGACAACAAACCTACCCCTCCCCGTACTACTAAGCCCACAAGCAACGTTGCCCGTATACCTACTTGGTATGGGCGACATAAAGTGGTAGGATAAGGGTCGTATCACCCCTCACCTGCTCCCGCTTTGATGGTACAGGATGCCGAGCAGTGCTCCGCCTAAACTTCACGCTGTGCCCATCGCGAGGGGCTCGGTAACGTACAAGCGTCATGCAAGCGCCCATCCCTCCGTGGCTCGCTCCTGACGAGCCTCGGTGTCAGCCAGGCCTCGACGCCCCGCGAAATCAAAGACACAGAAAACCATGCCTCTACAGTCACCACCACGACGCGTGCAGAACTCTACAGGACCGGTCGTGCCATGTGCCAAGCACGATTCGCCTGTGCCACAAGGACAAAGCCCACTACGCCAACTGTGCCGTCAAAGTACCACACTTGGCCGCTTCAATGTAACCTCATGCCACCTTGCGGCTATAAAAGGAGGGACCGAGGAAGACAACACAAGGGCAACGAGAACAAACACAACAACGCAAGCAGCTTCACGCACATGCACTCTCCACGCTCTCATGTGTGCCACTTGAGGCTTGGAACAAGCTCCCTCCCTCACCTTCTTGTAATTCATACTCGCCCTCCGGCGCAACCTAAATATGAATCTCTCTCCCGCACTAGACGTAGGGAACTCCTTATCTGAACCAGTATAAACCGACCATACTCCACCTAGTTCTTCTTGCATCATTGTCCGAAGCAGGAGCACACAGCCCCCTCCACAATACAAATCTACATGCCAGCCTAAATACCCCTGGTCCCGAACGTCGACAGTTAGTTCGGCTCCATGGCATCCTGATGCGAGTCTGCGTAGCACTTGGACGGTCGTGCACCCGTGCCCAGCCCGATGGTTCCTTCTCCATGCCTCGCAACATAAGCAAGGGATGATTTAACACACCTATAGACAAAGCCAACCTAACAAGATTCATAACATCTATTAATAGATACGTTTTTATGAAGCTAACAAATTGGTTTGGTATTTTATGTTTTCTATGTTTTTTTCAAACTTTGCAAGATATTTGTTCTTATAGAAAAGAGAGAAATAAAAGAAAAGGAAAAAAAGGCTTGCTTGAGCTTGGTCTAGCCATAACGATGCCGACCCAACTTGAAGGATTCAGGCTAGATAAAAAAGAAACCCAGGAGAGGCTCACTCGGCAGGGGCGGATCTATAGGGCCCAGCTAACAAAATTGATTCACCCTGATGACTTTGAGTTAATCTCTTCTCTTCTCTACAACTAAAAATACCCGGATGTGTGAATGGGCTTGTAGTCCAATGGTAGGTCTGTCCAATGGGACGCTATCCACCAGGGTTCAAATCCTGCTGTTCGCACCTTTTCTGGATTTTATCCAGAATTTGCAGGGTAGATGCACGCTTTCGGTGGTACTGCGCGTTTCCCGCGCACTGGAGGCTGCGAGTCTCTCAATCTCTTTCTTTGCGTGCGTACGGACGCGCACACGTGTGTGTGAGTGTGGTGTGCGTGGGTTGTGTGGGTCAAAGTTGTCGACTGCGACGGCGCCCCGGCGGAACCAAAGACGGACAGCGACTCCCCACGGCAACGGCGACCGTGACATAGGCGAACTCAGGGGCGTCGTACCGCCAGATCGGCAGTGCGGGAGCCGCCCCAGCCATCGCGGCGAGGAGCCGGGCGGGCCAACGCGGGCGCCCGTCGGAGCAGCGCAGCCAACTGGCCGCCAAGCTGTTGTGGCGTCTCAGGCAGATTCAGGCAGATTCACAGGCCATCTAATTTGCACAGCCTGCTCCTCGAACAGGTATGCTCCTCAACCACTTTCCCTATGCACAGGCAAATCGTATGTGTTACCCAAAAAAAAAAAATCTAATCTCATATACGTATCCTCAAGTGGAAAGGGAAAAGGTACGCGTATAGTTGAAAAGCTTCAAGAGCTTCTGCTAATCTTGGTCTGGAGAAGAAAAAATTTCTGGCCCCCCAAGTTAGATAGAGATAAAGCTGTTGTACTTACACAAGAAGACATGTAAAAATGATTATCAATAAGCAATATAAATTGAGCAATGTACATAGCTGTAACATATATATGTCAAAATTAAATTATATGGTGACCATTGTTATAAATCTTAGCCTTGTCATGTTACTGTTTCATTATGAAGTTGCATAGTGCAATCATATCAACTTTCCAATCTCATTGATTCAGAAAGTATAATAACCAGCCATACAAATATCTCGACCAAGCTTCTGTCTGTCTTGACTAACAATATTTTACCTGTTCTGAAGAATTCCTGTTTTGAAGTGGTAGCATGTTCTGATACACTTTACAAACAAGTTATATTTATACTATTTTAATATTAGAATATGCATATCCTGTTCTACTAGATCATTTCTGCCTAATATTAGTTGGACTACTAAGAATGGAGTTCTGATTTCTTCAGGACTTGCTGGTCACAGATTCTGCAGTTTTTAACATCTGGTTTCTATCTCATCCTGCCAAATGAATTAACTTCCTTTGTTCTACAAATGTGAACTCAGCAGCGTCGTACTACCAGGTCGGCAGCGTGGGGAGGTGCCCCAGCCATCGCGCGGCGTCGCGCCTCCGGAACTCTGCCGCGTGCTGCAATCGAGCTTCATCTTCCATGTGAGTCCACACTTGTGCTTGCAGATTTAGGGTAAGTAGATTCTGCTATTCCACTTGGTACATCGATTATTATCATGCTTCTGGTTAGTTGGCTCTGCTTAATCATTTGCAAAATTGATTGTGTCCTATGAATGAGTTGATGCAAAATGATCAATTATGCAGCTTTGTAGAATTCTTGGTTGGGCTATTAGCACAGAGCCGTATTTTTCCTGCATTTGAGTGGTGAGTGTTTCACACCCTAGCCTGGAAAAGTTCAGTTTCTATTAGTCTTAAGCACTCCACAAGCTATATCACATTAGTTTTTATTTGGCTGTGACATATGAGTTTTTTTATTGCTGAAAAATAATTGAAAATGAAATTTGGATCTGGTGCTGTTTATTTAGTGTTGCATTGTTGCTAACTTGGTATCCAGGCTCATACTGACCTGGGCCAAGGAATAGGTTGTTTTCATCAAAGAGGGCTCTTTTTAGGCAGATTTAGTTTTGCCTACTATTTTTTTTGTTTTATAAAAGGGTTCTTTTTAGGCCAGACATAGGTTTCACGCTCCTGACTCAACTTACTACCGACTAACAAAATGATAGCAAGTCTTTACTCTACAACGTCTTATCACCAGTTCTAGAAACTACACAAACTTCTACCCAAACTCTTAGCCAAATTATAGCAACCCAGGGTGTATCCCGAGTAAGCAAAACAGAAGCATGAGGACCACAATGATCCTTGTACACATAGCACATAGCTTTTCCACCTAAACAATCAGAACAAAAAACTTGACCAAAACCCTCAATCAAAATCTCCATTTCCCCCCCTCCATGTGAAACAGAACTACAGAAGGCCCCCAAACATCTTCAACTGCAACGACACTGTCCCGGGTATCTTCCCTCTTGGTGCCAAATGGAACTACAATGCCAGTCTTTTTTGCCTCCATAGTTCTGCATCGCCCAGTCCTCACCTTATTTTAGACCTGCCCAGTGATGCAAAAATAAATAAGCAGGACACACTATGTCAGTCGGTGATCTTATTGCTTTCTTTTCAACGTACATTGATTCTATAAAGCCCTGCCAGATTGCTTGTCAAACCAACCAAATGGAACTGTTTATTATTGGCTATAAATTTGTATCCAAGACCAAAATTGGTTTGAAAGAATTGGGATGCACAAAGGGCCCCAATCACATATGCAGTTATATTCAAACCATACTTCACCTTAGAGGTACACATTGTTTTCTACCTATATTATGGAAAAGTAGTTCTGGCAGCCTATGACACTCAAAACACCCAATTCTTCACCTCTTTGGTTCTCATGATATGTTATTCTAGGTCGTATGCTAAACTAGTTTTTGTGAGAGTTAGCAGTATATATACACGCACTGTGAGTATTATGAGACATATATACAACAACAACAACAACCAAGGCCTCTTAGTCCCAAACAAGTTGGGGTAGGCTAGAGTTGAAACCCCAACAAGAGACCCTAGTCACGGTTCAGGCACGTTAATGGCTGCTCTCATGCATTTCTATCCAAACTAGATCTCTAGGTATATCCCAACTTTTTAGATCTCTTCTTTATTTGCCTCCCCCCACGTCAATTTCGGTCTACCTCTACTCTCCTCACATGAAAATCTTGGGCTAAAACTAGACAATGCACTGGTGCCTCCGGAGGTCTCCTTTGGACATGACCAAACCACCTCAACCGATGTTGGACCAACTTTTCTTCAATTGGTGCTACCCCTAGCCGGTCACGAATATCGTCATTTCGGACTCGGTCCATCCTTGTGTGGCCACAATCCAGCGTAACATACGCATTTCTGCAACACTCATTTGTTGGGACATGTCTTCTTTTAGTAGGCCAACATTCTGCTCCATACAACATAGCCGGTCTAATCGCCGTCCTATAAAACTTGCCTTTGAGCTTTTGTGGTACCCTCTTGTCACAGAGAATACCAGATGCTTGGCGCCACTTCATCCACCCTGCTCTTGATCCTATGGCTAACATCTGCATCAATATCTCCATCCTTCTGTAACATCGATCCCAAGATACGGAAGACATCTTCTTAGGCACCACTTGGTCTTCCAAGCTCACCTCTCCCTCTTTCTGTGCATTCATTGCCGAAATCACATCTCATTGTACTCAGTCTTAGTCCTGCTTATTCTAAACCCTTTGGACTCAAGGGTCTGCCGCCACAATTCTAGTTTCCTATTTACTCCTGTCTGACTCTCATCAACTAACACTACATCGTCTGCAAAAGCATACACCAAGGGATATCTCCCTTGTATGTCCCTTGTAACCTCATCCATAACCAAGGCAAAGAGATATGGGCTCAAGGCTGACCCTTGATGAAGACCTATTTTAATCGGAAGAAGAAATCAGTGTCACCATCATTTGTCCGCCCCACTGGTCTCGACGTTGTTGTACATGTCCTTGATGAGGGTGACATATTTTGTTGGGACTTTACTGTTTGTCCCAAGCCCACCACATAACATTCCTTGGTATCTTGTCGTACGCCTTCTCCAAGTCAATGAAAACCATGTGTAGGTCCTCTTTTGCTCCTGAAACCGCTCCATAACTTGTCTTATTAAGAAGATTGCTTCTATGGTTGGACCTTCCAGGCATGAACCCAAATTGGTTCATGGATATCCGCGTCGACCCTCGCAATCTATGCTCAATAACTCTCTCCCACAACTTCATCGTGTGGCTCATCAACTTAATTCCCCGATAATTAGTGCCAGCTTTGGACGTCTCCCTTGTTCCTGTAGATTGGAACCAATATGCTCTTCTCCACTCCTGAGGCATCTTGTTGCACGATAGATAGATATGTTAAACAACTTGGTTAGCCATACTACAACTATATCCCCGAGGCATCTCAACACCTTGATTGGAATACCATCAGGACCCATTGCTTTATCCACTTTCATCCCTTTTCAAAGCTTCTCTAACCTCCTGCTCTTGGATCCTCCGCACATAGCACCTATTGGTGTCATCAGATGAGTCATCCAACCGAACAGTGGAGTTCTCATTCTCCCCATTGAACAAATTAATCAAAATATTTTTGCCACCTATGTCTAATTCTATCTTCCTTCACCAAGAGTTGCTCCCTCTTATCCTTAATGCACTGACTTGGTTGAGTCCCTTGTCTTCTTATCACGAGCCCTAGCCATCCTATAAATGTCCTTCTCTCCTTCCTTCGTATTCAAACGTTGGTAAAGATCCTCGTAAGCCCGCCCCTTTGCCTCCCCACCACTCGTTTTGCAGCCTTCTTAGCCACCTTGTACTTTTCCTATATTGTTCGCGCACCGGTCTTGGTACAAGCACTTATAGCATTCCTTTTTTCCCTTAATAGCCTTTGCACATCTTCATTCCACCACCAAGTGTCTTTTGGATCGCGGCCACTTCCTTTAGACACTCCAAGCACCTCTGCGGCAACCTTCCGAACGCAAGTTGCCATCTTCTCCCACATGTTGTTTGCATCTCCTTCGTCTTTCAAGGGCCCTCATCAATAACTCTTTCTTTGAAGCCCTTCAATGCTTCTCCCTTTAAATTCCACCACTTTGTCCCTCGCACTCTTGGCTTGTTTGACCCTCCGAGCATACATCAGGAAGCGAAAATCGGCCACCAATAGCTTGTGTGAGAAACCACACATTCTCCAGGTATCACCTTACAATCCTCGCAAGTATGTTTATCCCCCCTTCTGTAAGGACAAAGTCGATCTGGCTAGAGGAACGACCACTACTAAAGGTCATAAATGGGAAGGTCTCTTTCTAAAGAAAGTGTTGGCTATCATCAGATCGAAAGCTGTAGCAAAATCTAGGACATCCACTCCCTCCTGGTTCCTATACCATAACCGAAACCACCATGAGCCGCCTTTTAAAACCTGCACTTGAAGACCCTTACATGGCCATTTAGGTCCCCTCCTATGAAGAGCTTCTCACTGCTAGGTACAGCTCTAACCAAGCCATCCAAATCTTCCCAGAACTGCCTCTTAACACTCTCATCATGGCCTACTTGAGGGGCATAAGCACTAATTACGTTTAGAACCATATCACTAACGACAAGTTTAACTAAGATAATCCTATCTCCTTGTCTTCTCACCTCCACTACTCCATCCTTCAGGCTCTGTCAATCAAAACTCCTACTCCATTAATATTTGAAGTTGTTCCTGTGTACCAGAGCTTAAAACCAGTATTTTCCACCTCCTTCGCCTTCTGACCCTTCCATTTAGTCTCTTGGACGCACAAGATATTTACACGCCTCCTAACCGCTGTATCAACTAACTCTCTTAACTTACCCGTGAGGGACCCTACGTTCCAACTGCCTAGACGAATCCTAGTTGGCTCGACTAGCTTCCTTACCCTTCTCACCCGCCGAGTCAGATGAGAAGACCCTTGCACATTTTTCACCACATCCGGGCGCCGATGTGGCGCGCCACTAAGGATGCGACGACCCGATCCTTGCTCACTTGGCACCATGCCCAGATCACGACACGGCGCGTCACGGGGGTGACGACCCGGCCCTTGCTCATTTGACACCATGCCCGGGTTCCGACATGGCGCGTCGCTAAGAGGGTTACGCCCCAACGATTCTTTTGGGTTTCATTCCATAAGGTTAGCTAGGTTTTTACGTTGGCTCGCCAAGCCTATCACAACCCTCCTCCTTAACCAGGCTTGGGACCTGCTATGTTGAGCCACCATAGACACCCCCAACATAGGCGGAGTTATTATGAGACATATATAGATGTTTATTTTTCAATTCCTTACACATTGGTGCTTTGGAGGTGGTTATACACGCACTGTGAGACGAAGTAGTTATATATACGCATGATGTTGGATAGCTACACTTGGATCATGTCAATTAAGTAATTACTCTGTGGTTGAGGATAATAACAAACTAGACAGTGCAACATGATCCACCATGGGCAGGAATAGTAATTTAGGGACTTTATTACAACAGGCTGCTGTAGTTCTGATTAGGGACAGGAATAGCAGGAACATACTAAGACAAGGAAAGTAAAATTAAAAAGCTATCTTAACTGTAAATTGTAATAAGTAATTGGGACATGCTTAGGCCAATCTCAATGGGAGTTTCATTTGTATTAAAAATATGATGCCACATAAGCGATTTTGATGACATGACAATGTATTTAAGAAGAGAGAGATGAAATGAGTTTCATTTAGATAAAACTCTCTTTGCACGAATACCAACTCTTTATGAGTCATGGAATTTAATGTCAATGAAACTTTAGAATGAAACTCTCACTCTCAATGGGAAGTTTCATTCGAGTTTCATTTTCTCTCATATGACATGGCAGTCTTGGAAACACCAAAATGAAACTCACCATTGAGATTGACCTTAGTGCGATAGCCATTGGAAGCACCTCATCCAGTTAATAATTTGATATTTAAGATAACCACTTCCGTCTTTGTCGAAGAAAGTAAAAGCTGTCATCAAGTGCACTTCCCATTCTATTTTGTTAAGAGGCAGAGCTATGGTGATATTATTTTTTATATCAGCCTGTGAAATATTTAGAAACTTATAAAGTACTATAATTGAAAAATGCTTAGGGACATAATAAGAACAGGCCATGTGGCAAACAAGAAAATATCTCATGTTAACACTTTCATTATAAAATTATTTTTTATCCTGCAAATTCAGTATCACATCTCCTCAAACTTGCTATAAGAACACCAAAAGTAACTGCAGCTCTATTTTTAACATTCAGCACCTTCAATAGTTGTCTTAACCAAGTAATCCCATCCTCGGAGAGCTATTCAGCTATCACCTGGACCTGAAAAAAAAGAAAGAGGAAAACTTACCATTTATAATCATGAATATTTTAATGTACAAATTTGTTGGCCTTTCTATTTCTGATGAGAGAACTTTACTATGAATACTATGATTATTATATTTGAGAACTAGAAGCAAGAACATACTTTGAGAACCAGAAACAAGAATAGCTAGGTTCGTTTATATATATTAAAAAAAGAGACAAGAACATCTTATTTATCACATCAAATACCTGTATATCATTTTTCTTTCTTTCTTTTCTTTTTCTACTCTCTCAGTTGGAAGCATTTGTGATTTTAATTGACTACAAGGCCAGCAAGATGCAATACCTGTCCGTGCGTATGTGACACATTGACAGATATGCCTTCGCACATAATCACATTAGCAGATTAGCTGTTGCAGCCACCACCTTAAAATGATGAGCTACCAGCAGCTCCAGACTGGCCAGGGACTGTGATATCCAACTTTGATTCCGTAAGACTGCAAAATTGATAAAAAAAGTATCTTTGATTCCATAAGACTGCAAAATTGATAAAAAAAAGTATCAGACAGTGCTTGTGTAAACGAGTGTCGTAGGAAAGACAAGCAAAACAAAATTAAAAAGCTATCTTGATTGTAAATTGTAATAAGTAATAGGGACATGCTGGATTTCATAACACATCTGTATCGGATAGCACTTTAATCAATCCTAACCCGCTAGAGTAGTGGATAAACCATTGGCCCTACAAAACCATAATCCTTGTATATAAATATAAAGCCTCATAAATATTAATCATGTCTTGCGCTGTTCATTCTCCTTGCTCTATTTCAGCTGACTCACTTGCGTGTCAGCTCATCTTTGGCTTCATTATTTGAGCTGCTGCAGAAGAGCAAGGAAGCACTTAGTAAATAAAACCAGAACTCAAGCTAACAACAAGTCATACATAATCTGGAACCTTCCCATTTTTTCGAAACGATGATTCTATGATGGGTATTGTCAGATATAAAAATGTGATCCCTATCCGGAAGCAATAATTTTCCAAAATAATAATAATGCCTACCTGGACAACATCAAACTTACTATGTGGGATAGTAAGCCCTTCATGTTGTTTTCTATGAAGTGATTATTATATTTACTGGATGAGGTGCTTCTTTTGGTTAGTTGCTTCTGCATAACCCGATTAAGTCAAACAATGGCTATCACCCTAAGCATGCTGGACACCTTGGATTCTATCATGTGCTCGCAAGGACTTCAGATGATACAAATTGAGTTTTCTAAATTTAACATTATGATTTTCGTTCTGAACAAATGGAGGTTTCTGAATTTAATTTATTGTTTTTTCATGATGTAAGAGGTAACACAGTCACTGCTTCTATTCTGTATTATTTTTTTGCAGGGTTCTAAATTTATTTTAGTGTTGACATACAAGTCATTAGAATCAAAGATGCCCAACATTCCTTACTGGTAACAACCTATCACCTCGGAGGTGACCAACTTTGGCTATATAATAGTGCCTATAAAATTGTGATGATTTGGTTATGCACTATAGTGGATCTCTTCTGTACAACATTTTAACCGAGGAAATTTTCTGAAATCAACAAATGTGATTGTCTTTGCTCCCTTGCTTGCATATGAAAAGGTATTATATACATTCCTCTGGCAGTAGCCTATTAGTGTGCCTAAGTAGTATATTTTATATTACTCTGAAGACTGAAAATCAAAACTCAGCTTATACTGCAGTGCTATATTTGCATCCCTAAGTGGGTTCTTGCTCGCACTAGATGAGATGAATAGGAATAAACTCTCTGAGTTGTTAGTTGTTAACGCAATACATAGTTAGTTAAATTATTTCAGCGTATATTGTGCTCACCGCAGTAATACATGCTCATGCCCTTGTATAATGCAGTTACAAATTTTTTTAGCACTGGATATTTTTTCACACGAAAACATAACTGAATGTCTAAACCAATAGGGTGTTAGTTAAAGACCAGAGCTTGTGGCTTTTTTGTCTTTGTAGTTTTATAGAGATGTTGTCTTCTTCATAAATAAAGTAAAAATTAGCACCAAGCAACAAACAACAACTAGAAAGAAGATATGATAGTTAAATTGGAGATCCATGTTATTGTGCTTCATATTAGATGAGTGATTAAATTTGAATCAAATTTTACGGAGTATTTAAAAATATATATGTTATCTTTAGTAATTTTCAATTACTAATAGTTACTCTTGATAACTAAATACTATAAAAGGTACACTACAAGTAATTCTGGGTTAATTCAATGGAAAATAGTGGCTCTCCTGCACCATTAGGTGACAAGACTAACACTAATGGAGGTAAACAAAATGAAACATCCCCTTACTATGTTAAATACAACATATTGTTTATACTATTAATAGCTTAATCTAAGTTATCGGTGTAACACTACAGGAAGCGATGCTGGAGAACACAAGAGAGAAAGAGATAAGGCTCGATGGCTCACAATGTCCCAAGAGAAAAAGGACGAAAGAAATAAAAAACAACGAGAAGCATATAAAAGAAAAAAGGAGCAACAACTATATATCGAAACTACCAATGGTTGTATAGTAATAACGTTGGTAAATAATTATAGAATTGCTATTGAAGTTTCTCATATGTGCTATGTTACAATTGGTAGATGGGCATGCTGCATCAAACAAGGAAAATATGCATCCTAATGAAACAAATGACTGGCTGCGTAGGAATGATTCACTTGATGCAAACAATAATGCTGATATAATTATATCCAATAGGTTACTAGGTAATTAAATATAGATTTTTGTGTTGGTGTATCTATCACTAATGAATATTTGGTGTTTTTAGGTTGTCTTGCTACTATTTTAACTCAAACAAGATTATGTAGGTGATGATGTAATTACTGCTCCCAGCATAATTAACCAACAAATGCCGTCACAATGCACGGTTGGTTCATGTAAGAGAGAGTTAACAAATGAGCAAGTCATGGCTGATCGTGCAAGGTCTAGGGCGACATATGCAAGCATGACACCTGAGCAGCGAGAATAGAGGCGCAAGCGACAGAGGATTTACAATAAATCTCCATTTCATAAAGAGGCAATGAAAGTGTCTACAAATCGCTCTAGGGAGGGGCAGAAACACACTTTAATTCACTACTAGAAATGTGTTCATCAATGACGATTCACTTGTGACGATTACGATTTGCGTCACTGGAGTGAGCTTTTATATGACGAATGAAGGACCAGAATGCACTAGCAAGGCGACCAGAGGGGGGGGGGTGATTGGGAGCTCAAAAATTTCTTTCGAAACTTTGGCCGATTGTCCCAATATCAACCCCCAAAAGCTACGACCGAGAACGTGATGCCCACGACCCTTGGAAGAGGGTGGATGATCCCTTGGATCACAGCGAGGCACCACAAAGCGATAGCGAACCAAAAGCCAAAAGAGCCGGCACAAGTTCGACCCTAAAAAACCAAGTCCCGAACGTAGATAGACGGCTACGTCGAGAAACTCCTAAATACCTATGCTAACAAGTACCAAAGATACCTAGAGAGGTTCCTTGATCAACTCTAGGGCCAAACGAGAAGTCCGGAAACCAAGCGAGGAAGCCAGTAGAGCAAACGCACAAAACCGGAAGCTTCAGGCGATTCCCGGACTGTCCGGACCTGGGGTCCCGGACTGTCCGCGGTACTGCCAGACTGTCCGCTAGCGAGTGGCGGACTGTCCGCCGGCAAAACTCGCCAAACAGCAAAGTTGCTGAAGTCCCCTGGACAGTTCCCGGACTGTCCGCGGCTTTGAACTGCGGACTGTCCGCCGGTCAACCAAAGCCAAAGAAGCCGAAGAACACAGCCACTGGTCCGGCTGCTCCCCGACGCCCGGACTGTCCGCCGGTCAGGTGGCGGACTGTCCGCGGCTGTCCAGTGAGGGCGATTTTGATCGCCCTTCACCCAAATCACTCCCAAATCGATTCAAACCAAAATCCCTTCATCCCAAACTTGGAGAGGATGATCACGAGGTAGTTAGGAGACTATCCCCAAGAAATCATCCGCTCAAATCTACTCAATCAACGGGAAATCGAAGGGGAAGTTGTATGAACCGAAAAAACGCCACGAAAACGAAATCAACCCGATCTACTTGTTCGTGAGGAGTTAGATGAATTCCTTTGGTCGAAATGACCTCCTCAATGTAAAGAACAAGTTGATTCAAACGGATTTCGCAAAGACGCACTAGAGAGGGAGATTGAGTGACGGGAAAATCGCGGAGAAA
>VDCT01000588.1:0-244804 GCA_009763385.1 Coix lacryma-jobi var. lacryma-jobi
ATGAGGGTCGACGAGGCACAAACACGAGGACGCAATACTATGGCCAGATCGAAGAAATATGGGAACTTGACTATGGCAAGGACGTATGCGTAACCGTCTTCCGGTGCCACTGGGTAAACCCCAAAGCAGTTGCGGTCGACAGTTTCGGGCTAACCACCGTGAACCTCAAAAGTATCGGGTACAAAGATGACCAATGGGTACTCGCAACCAATGTCGCGCAAGTGGCCTACTATTCTATCCGGAGGACCCAAAGAGACATGTGGTCGTGTCTGGAAAGCAGCGGATTGTTGGAGCTGATGGGGTCCAAAGCCCAGAACAATACAACAACTATGCAGAGCTCCAACTTTTTACCGATTTTGCAAAGAAGATCAAGGCCGTCGAGGACCGTTGCAACAAGAGTGGTATGAAGCCCTGGGCCCGTCCCGATGGTGAGAAGCGGTCCGTGAAAGCCCCCGCACCAAAATGAGATGTAATAAGTAGTGCACAAGTTATGTCAAAGCTATGGAGATAATTTTTTAATAAATTTTGTTAATAAGCTACATTATTAATAACAAATCTCATTTTTTAATAGATTTTTGTTTTAAGTTAATATTATTAATAACAATTCTCAATTTGTTAAAACAACAACCGCAGCGGCGTCTTAACTTGCCCGCTGCGGTTATTTAGGTAAACCGAAGCGGGCAAATTAAGATGCCCGCTGCGGTTAATTTTTACCCAGCGGGCGTCTTAATTTGCCCGCTTCGGTTAAATCGCTCCCTATAAAAGCCCCGCAACCCGAAGGGCACTTTAGTCCTTCACGCGTCATCGTTTCAACCCCGAAGGGCTGTCGATTTCCTCCACCGCGCCGCCATCGCCATTGCCAGCCCGTCCTGCTCCGCTCTGCGCCCGTCCCTGCTCCCCCGCGCCCGTCCTGCTCCGCTCTGCGCCCGTCGTCGTCCGCGCCCTTTCTCCTCCGCCGGAGCACCTCACGGCGGTGCCCCCCAGCCACCGGAGCCGGAGCATCGCCCGAGCCACGCCGCCGGAGCCCCCGTCCGCTGTTGGTGCCCTACCCACCGGAGCCGGATCCCCTGTCTGCTGCTGGTGCCCTAGCCACCGCCTTCCTCCACATCGTCGGAGCCACACCGCCGTCCGCCGCGCCACCGTACTCAGGTAAGGGTAAAAACTGCACTGATGCTCACTGATGCTACTGATGCTCATCTCACTGATGCTCATTTTTTGTGGTTATAACTGCACTGATGCTCACTGATGCTACTGATGCTCATCTCACTGATGCTCATTTTTTGATGGTTATACTGCACTGATGCTCATTTTTTGTAAAGTAATGAATTCGGTCAGCTATATGGCTTCTAAGTTCAGCAGAATCTTCTACCTATATATGCGTATATGACAGACTCGGATTATTACACTGAAATGGGCCTTTCTTAGTTGGCAGCCTAATACATTACGAGATTGTAGTACCAAAACTACAGAACATGTCAAGTAGCCTGGTTACACGCACCTGATGATCTCATTTTTTGGCTATACTGCACTGCACTGATGCTCACTGATGCTATTGATGCTCCTCTCACTGATCTTTTCTGATGGTTAAACTGTTATGCTATGGTTCATTTTTTTGTTAATCATGTTGTTGACTAAAAACTTGCCTTGCAATGTCCCTTGCTATGCTCATCAGAGTTTATTTGCTGCCTATGATGCACTTTGATGCCTTTTTATACCCTACTATGCAAATGCCACTACCTATGATGCCATCTGATGTTTTTTTACACTATGCAAATGCCCTACTCTATATATACTACTCCTACTACTCTCTCCCTCTACTCTACTCTCTCTCCCTGTACCACTCCTCTCTGTACTACTCTCAACTCCTACAACTACTTCTCTACTACTTACTACTGTCTACTTACTACTGGTTACTACTGTTGTCTACTTCTCCACTACTTCTCCACTACTTTCTCCACTACTCTGTCCTGTACTATTACTGCTTGTCACTACTTGTCTACTACTTACTACTTACTACTCTACTTCTAATTTGGGGTTTCAGTTATGTTCTGTCAAAACTGAATGAGGAATCTGGACATTATAGAGGATTATTTGTTGTTACTACTTACTACTGTCTACTTACTACTTACTCTTGGTTACTAGTTCAGAGTTTCCATGCCATGCTTTTTCATGCCTTTTTACCCTACTACTACTCCTCTCACTACTACTACTCCTCTCACTACTACTACTACTCTCTCACTCCTACTACTCTCAACTCCTCTCTGTACTACTCTCAACTCCCCTACTACTACTTCTCTACTACTTACTACTGTCTACTTACTACTGGTTACTACTCTCTCCCTCTACTACTACTCTCTCCTCTCCCACACTCCTCTCTGTACTACTCTCTGTACTACTTACTCCCTACTACTCCTCTCTTTGCATTGATGATTTTTTTCGAACTTGTAAGCTGAGTTAGTGGCAAATGCGATGATGTGACCCTTTCGATCTATGCTGAGGCAGCGGCGATGATGATCAATTGCCCCCCTACTTTCTATGCTGAGTCAGCTGCTAGACTAGGATGACTTGTATTTTACAAGTAACCAGTTTAGTGATGACGTGTTGACCTAGGGGCAAATCTGAGCCAAAAACTTATACGTGTCATTTTTTATTCAAAAGCTTTGAACTGATCATATTATATACGCGTCTGTGTATACGTAGAACTGAAATGGTGGAAGACAAAACTAACGAATGGAGGGACCCTACCCCTAGCTCCTCGTCAACCAGCTTCATGAGTGAGGTGTCCGTGACTCCACCGCCGAAGAAGCAGCGTACAGAGGAGGGCAACGATCCCACGTACGAACCAGGGGCGGACGAAGCAGAGAGTTTCGAGGTTTACGCAACACGCTGGCTTTCTAACATGTACAAAGACGCGATTGAATCACTAAAGGCTCGTCCACTCTTGTCAACAGCTGCCGATTGTGCCTCGTCAGCTCGAGTTTAGGGACGAAGACGCGGTCAGGGAGGAAGAAGCCCCCGCTCCCTCTACGGCAACCTCTTCGTCCAAATCTAAGGGCCAGAAGAGGGTGAGGGGACAACACGGGAGGCACAAGTTGGACAAAGAAAATGAGGTGCATGTCATCGATGCGGTGGGGCCAGAGGGCAACCCAATAGCTCCAGATACAGTCATTGGCAAGTTCAGCAATCAAGTGGCGTGTATAGCCAAGGAGAAGGTGGAGATCACTTGGCCCAACTGGCACGATGTCCGAAAGACATAAAAAACAATGTCTGGGTGAGGTGACAAGGAGATTTAGATATCCGCCCTCAGCTGACATGGAGAAGTGCCAAGAGTGGGCTTTGCACGTGGCGTCGACTCGCTTCGCAACTTCAGGTCCATGCTGACCAGAAATTACCTGAAGAAGGGGAAGTCGCCATTGCTAAATACAATATGGTCAAGGCACACGTGTGGGATGCTTTCTGCTGCGAAATGAGAAAGACGCAAGAAGCAGAGGAAAAGAGCGCTAAGTTCAGTGAGCTCGCAAAGAGAACAAATCCTCACCACTTGGGCATGACTGGCTTTGCCGGTCAGAGGACCAGTGGCAGCAAGAAGAACAAGCAAGACAGGCTGCCGGGGTTCCAGATCCGTATGAGGGCATCGACCCAAGGGCAAAGGACTACATGAGGGCCCGCATTCCAAAGAGAGCCTGAAGCCTGGGGCGACCAGTTTAACGAGCCCCACCTCGAGGACGTCGAGAAGACTTTGATGGAGAAAGCAAAGCTTAAGGACAGCATCGTGGTCCGCCGGTGCCACGACTTGCTCACCGAGGTCCTAGGAACCCCGAGCACCGCGGCCGCGTGCGTGGTGTCGGGTCGAAGATGAGCTGGAAGTCAGTTGAGTCGTGGCAATCCGACGCGGCCACATACAAGTCCAGGCAAAGGTATAAAGATAGCTATATAAACAAGGGCTTCAATGAAGGCATGGCTGAATGATCAAAAGCTCAATAAAGGAAGCCTTCACGAGCAACGACCCGGAGATGGTCGCGATGAGGTCGAAGATGTTTGATCACCATGGCCTGCCCAATCCTCGAGCAAACAAAAAGAAAGCCTTACTGCCGATGAACGAGGATCGCCCAAGGGTCTCAAACGAGGACTTCAAGGAAAACCAGCACGTCCAACTCCTCATCCCTTCGGAAGGTCCAAGAAGATGGTGGTGGCCGAGGGATGCATTCTTGCACCCCACGATATTCACGACTTCAACAAAGACAACACCCCTGAAGACTATGTGGTCGTGAGCCCATTATGGCACGTTCCCGACCAGGAACATTTTGAATTGGACCATCCCAACCTACAAACGGCCAGGCACCTAGGGCAGACACTTGGATTGGAAGTCCTATGGAACCGCGAGGACATCGAGATCATTGTTCGGACACCAACAACTCCAACGCCGACACCAGCATCACAACCATCAGCCGCCGGATCTTGTCCTCCGGAAGATCCAGATCACGGCAGCGATGATGACGAAAAAAAGGCGGGGACAAGGGAAAGGGAAGGACAAGGAGAAGGCGGTACCGAAGGCGGGGACAAGGAAAAGGTAGAAGTTGATGGCGGGGAAAAGAAAAGGGCACTGACATGGGAACTGTGTCTCCCCCGCCTCCAAATAGTCCGCCGATCGTCCCGGTCCATGAGGCAAGAAGCTCAGAGGCCGGTAAGGGCGACAAACACGACAACAACAAGCCAGCCAAGCACGAACGAGCAACAGAGAGGCACGACGGGGAGGCAACAGGGACGAAGACACCTCCCCCATCAACCACAAGCCAATGTCCTCCCCTGCCCACCAAGAACCAAAAACGTCCACCGACAAGCTCCCGTACACGCTCACGTTCGAAAGGTATGGTAACATTGACTGCCCTATCCATCGTATGCCAGGCCTATCCATCGTATGCTACTAACATCCCTATCCATCGTATGCCAGGCCTCAAACTACCCGTCAACTATTTGATGAGGCCGAAGACTGCCCTGGCCACTATGTGTGCGGGAAGTTCTTGATTCCCAAGGCCCAGCTCATCGACGAGGAAAAGTGGGATACAAGGAGGTTCCATCTATGGTACATGGAAGCTGCAAAAGCCGGGATGTCAAGTTTTAACGTCAAGATTCCCACGGAGTACTTCCACTTGCCCGCTGGTAACGAAATGCACCTACCCGTCGACTTTAGCGACATGTACAACCTGATGCGGGAAGAAGACCTGGACATCGTTCAAATCACCCTATTCACACTGTAAGCGATGAATGCAACTTCCACAGATCAATACATTCGTATTTTCCATGGTTCTATACTTATTATGTCACGATGACTTGTCCGTGCAGCATGACGGTCACTGTAAGCAATAAAAAGACACGTCCTGTACTCTACCTCTCTCCTGCACATATTGCCGAAGAGTCATCAAGGGTTTCGAGATCACTGATCCGGAGATGACAGTTCGACAGCGAGAGAAGAAATATGAAGAAAATATGAAAGCCGAGAAGACTAAGTTGAAAATTACATACTAGAATGCATGAAGAAGATCAAGCCGGATGGGCCAGAGTGTATAATGGCTGCCTATCATTTGGGTAAGTCAAATACATGTACGTACCCTAAGTCGCTAGCATATCATGCCTTCTAGTCATCATAAACATTTTGTTGCAATGGTGTAGCCAGGGCCTCGTGGGTGGCCACTGGGTCGCTTTTATCATATACCCTCAAGATGGCAGGGCCTGTGTTTTTGACTCCTTGAGCGTACCAAACAAGCAAGGGTACAAGGCATTTGAAGATTGTCTGAAAAAGTAAGTCATCCATCTTTTTCATCAGTTACGGTTACCATACGTTTTTAAATTGTGGCTAAAACTATTATATTTCGTACAGCGCTTATAAGGAATACCAAAGGTGCCCGGATTCTGGGACCGAAGAACTCAAAAGTTCAAGGACAAGCATAGGTACCACCTCAAAATCCGACGAGATTTCCCGGTAAGTATTTCAAAGGTTCAATTCATGTTTCATACATATATATGGGTTCTAATGCTTGTGTATCAATCGTGCAGTGCGCCAAACAGCCACTAGGATCGAAGACATGTGGCTTGTACACATGCGAGTTTCTAAGGGAAAGCAAGGAGTACACCAATAGCTGGAAGAAGCTCAAGGAAGGTGTCAAGTATTGGGGAGAGCAGCAGAGCCGCAGGATGTGCTTTAAACAAGTCAAGGCGGACATATGCAAGTTTGTAATGAGAAATGCATTCTCGAAGGAGAAACGTTCTTTGACAACGAATCCGAGCTGGCGTTGCTACCCCAACGAGAAGCCCGCAAATGGAACACAATGCTTCGTCCGACAGATTATGCTCATCAGTTGAAATATGAATTGTAATTTGAATTTGAAATCAACTAAGTCAATGTGTATATGATGACAACAAACAACTAAGTCACTTTGTATGTTATGTCCAGATGGTTTATATGTGCATATATATATATTTTCTGTTAGAAATCTAGAATTCTGGAATATTTGAAAACTGCAATCCTGCTGTTTCTGCTGTTTCTGCTGCTGCTGCTGCATTATTTATTTTTTTTAATCCAAAATTAATAACCGTGGCGAGCAACATAAGCTGCCCGCTACGGTTAAAAGCAACTACTGCAGCGGGCAACCTAAAGCGACCGCTGCGGTTAATAATTTACCGCAGCGGCGGTTAAGGTTGTCCGCTGCGGTAAATGCTATTAACCGCAGCGGGCACCTTATGTTGCCCGCTGCGGTTAAGGCTTTTACCGCAGCGGGCAACAGCGCCCGCTGCGGTAATGGCCACGATTAACCGTGGCCTTAGCACCGCAGCGGACGCTGTTGCCCGCTGCGGTAAAGCCAAAACGCCCGCTGCGGTTAAGCTTGTGCAGTAGTGTCTCTTTCTTCTCCTTTCAAACTCAACGTTTATGTCCTTCACCATGTCAAACACCTTCTGCCCGTACCTCGTCCTCTGTGGCTCGTCAATCTGAGGCTCTCAGACTGGTTGTCAAAGTATGGATCATCGAAGACTGTTGGTACCTATGCTTCTTGGGGAGGAATATCCTATGCCTCATGTACACCATCTTCTTAGATCCACTAAGATAAGTGTAACATGTACCGTCAATGCAAACTACGCAATCGGTCTTCCCTTTAATCTGCCCTGATAGTGAAAAAGACTAGGGTAATTGGTGATGGTGACAAAGATGATGGCTTTTAGAGAACTCCTTCTTTAGAAACGCACCCATCACCTTGACCCCTTCCACCCATAGTTTCTTCTGCATGTCCTCCATCAACGGCTCCAGGAAGACGTCTACATTATTGTCGGGCTTCCTCAGTACTGAGATAAGCATGGTTAGTAGAAGATACCTGTGCTTCTGACATAGGTGCAGAGGTAGGCTGTAGATGGTGAGGGTGACCGACCAAGTGTTGTGCGAGTTGTTGAGGTCATCGAAGGGATTCATCCCGTCCGTACTCAGCACGAACCTGAAGTTCCTCGCCTCCTCACCAAACTCCTTTGCGAACATGGAGTCGAACTGCTTCCACTGCTTGCCATCAGAGGGGTGTCGCAGCTTGGCATCGTCCTTCTTACGTTCTGCTGATGCATGCCAGGACATGAGCTGGGCATCTTCTGGGTTCCCGAACAGTGCACGCAGTCGATCGATCACGGCAGGTACCGCACCGAAAGGGCAGAACTTTTCTTCTATGTGTAACCCTCTTCTTCTTCGTCCTCAGGACGTGGGAATTGGTTCTTGGCCGTATTCTTCTTCTTCGGCCCCCTCGAGGGTGCCTCCTCATCCGCGCGACAACCGACATTCTTCTTGTAGCGGCTTGCGCTGTAGTGTGGATAGCTCTGTAAATTCTCATACTTCTCTCCCCGATAGGTATTGGCGGGGACCTTGTTACCCTCTAGAAATGTGTCACCAAGGATACGTAGCAGGGCATTGAAGCCTGTGTTGGTACATCCATGGCGAGCCTTCCACATCAGCATCTGGAGGTTGAAATGCAACGTCACCCAATGCTTTGGACATTTGCCGCCGTCAGGGTAGAGGGGTTTAATTGCCACCTGATTCGTATCCCTGAAATTCTTGAGCCACTTCGGATTCCCAAACAGAACATCGTTCTGGTGATTAGCGATGTCCTCAAGAAGCTCTGCATCCTCAGGCCGCAAGGTATTAATCACTGAGTCACCGTCATTCCAACCACCATCGTCGTCTGTCATGTCTTCGAACGGATCAACCATCGTGATGTAGTCACGACTCGCATTCTCGTCGCTGGCGGCGCTTGTTGTTCCCGAAGAGGGTCGTTGTCCTCCATCATTATTAGCCATCGTCGTCATTGTCGTCGATGAGGTTCCCCAGGTACATCTGCGACACTCAACTTCTCACCGTGAAACTTCCACACAAGGTATTTTGGATCCTTAATGAAGTCATATTGTATAAGGTGCCATTGTATCTTTATGGGCGAACCAAATTTTGCTGTGATTGCACGGACAGACCATGAGCTCCTGATCCAGACTTGGACGATGTTTCTGTGCAACGGGCATGAACTTACTCCTCACATTAACAAATAAAGATAGTTCCATCCTAGATGTCTTGTACATCCACCCATCTCTATCGTCCATGATGACCGCAAGCGTGTCCCTCACGTGACCTTGCAAACGCATCAAAAAGTCAAATTAGCAGAGCTATATAAGACTAATGCATTGAAGTAGCAATAGATCTGCTATTCTCTCTCATCCAATTTAGATCTAGATCTAATGAAAAAGCATCTAATCATGTAAAAGAGAGGAAAACGAGAGTTGGAGAGTAAAAATCAACCTCTTGCAGTGCCCACCTTCACCAAATCGAAGGGCAAAACCTCCCCCTACCTAAAGTGGCCAATTTTAGGGTTTGGAGCTCAAAACCTGAAAAATGGAGGTGGAGCCACGGGGAAGAAGGAGGTGGGCTGTTGCATTTATAGCCCAGACATTACCGTGACAGGCAGCATAAAACAACCACCACAGTTAATAGCCACTTAACTGTGGCAGTTGGATTAAGTTGACTGCCCGGTTAAATAGTTAATGGTGGCGGTTACTGTAAATGAACCGCTACAGTTAATGGTCATTAACGATGGCAGTTAGTTTATGTTGCCCACCACGGTTAACTCATTAACCGTGGCGGTTACCTCTCCTGCCAGACGGGCCCAACCAGCCTTGTTTAACCGTGATGGTTTGCAGCCTTGCCCGTCACGGTTAATAAAACTCAAGTGCCATGCAAAGATTTTCTGTAGTAGTGGGAGCCATCGCCCCGCTACCCCTGGTGTTCGCCTAGGCTTGTCTACAAAATACAAGGGAAATTTTCTTTGTTTATGAGAAATATTTATATCTTTTTAGATAAATTTTTATGCACAATGAAGGTCACTTGGGTTCCTAAAAATTTATAGCTCTGCCACTAGTCTCAAAAGTCTTTGGGTAGTGAGATTTGCCAACATGCTGCTTCATGTCACCGTGGGCTTAAAGGGGGATCATCTCATGCAACACTGCCTACTCATTTATACTAGTAAATCACCCGGCTTCCATTATATTAATACTTCACCGTAGAACCAAATTATAAGTAATTTTATATTTCAAGATAATCATTATAGAAATGGACCATGACTAATGAGCCTATATTAAGCCATGGAGTACTAGCTAATTAAAATGCATGATTCTACCTAACTATTATATACAATATGACGAATGAACACAATATAAATCCATTTTAGTGTATATAAACGTGTGCATTCATAACATGTTTTGATTAAAAATCGAGCACGTATAAAATGGTACCTAAATAAACTATTTTTCCTTGATTCATTGCACATTTATACAAATATGACAATAAGAAGGTCATTATTTTGTCTGCCTCCTTACTTCTGAGCTCAACACTAAAACAACTATTGTAAATCGAGGTATATGAAGTAAAATTTGATAGTCCCTTGTGTCACCTTGAAATTATTATTGTAAGTTGTGAATAAAAATGCTTAATAAAGCAAATGGTTGTTTTAATATTTTTTCTAAAGTTTCTTAAGATTTAACCAAGTGAAAAAATGTGGTTATTTGATTTTTTTTTTTAAAAAAATCAATATAATTGTTCATTGCATTCTACAAGAAGCCAAATGTATCCTTCTTTAGAGTGTTTGGGTGCAAATTCTATATCTACAAGAAGCATCAACACCTATGAAAGTTTCAAACATCGATGTGATATTGGTTTTCTTGTTGGTTACTCATTGAATTCCAAAGCATATCGAGTATTCAACATGCCACTGGCTTGGTAGAGGAAACATATGATGTGGAATTCGATGAATATAATGGCACTTAAGGAGCACATTAGAATCTTGAAGATGTAGGTGATGAACCATTGAGGGAGGCCATGAAGAACATGTCGGTTGGAGCCATCAAGCCCAAGGATGATGATGATGATGTGCATGTCATTGACAAGCCATCTTCATCAAATGTACCACAAGATGATGATAAAGATGGGAGAGAGCCAAATGAAGACACACATGTCTCTCTTGATCAAATGGTGGTACAAGCACAAGATGTTGATGCTCCACAACCGCCCCCTCAAGTGGTTGATAGAAGAACAACTCCTTTACTTCAAACTCATCCTCAAGATCTCATCGTAGGGAGTCCAATAAGGGGTGTAATGACTCGCTCTCAAGAACTTGCTTTATTTATTGAACATCACTCTTTTGTCTCTTGTTTTGAGTCTACAAATGTAGATGAAGCTCTCAAGGATCCGGATTGGGTGAATGTTATGCATGAAGAATTGAACAACTTCACACATAATGAAGTTTGGACCCTTAAGGAGCAACCTAAAGGCGCAAGAGTCATTGGAACCAAATGGATGTTTAGAAACAAGCAAGATGATCAAGGTGTGGCCGTTAGTAACAAGGTAAGGCTAGTGGCAAAGGGGTTCTCTCAAGTTGAAGACTTGGATTTTGGAGAAGCCTTTGCATCGGTTGCAAGACTTGATGCCATTCGTATCCTCCTTGCATATGCATCACATCATGAAATGAAATTATATCAAATGGATGTAAAAAGTGCATTTTTAAATGGCTTCATAAATGAACTAGTCTATGTTGATCAACCTCTCGGGTTTGAAGACCATATATATCCTAATCATGTTTATAGGTTGTCCAAGGTGTTATATGGGCACAAGCAAGCCCCAAGAGCATGGTATGAGCGCCTCCGAGATTTCTTCATTGAGAAGGGCTTCACCATTGGGAAGGTCGACACCACACTATTCACCAAGAAGCTTGATGGAGAGATCTTCATTTGCCAAGTCTATGTTGATTATGTCATCTTTGGCTCAACAAATGAAGAATATTGCAAGGAATTTGGTGGCTTGATGTTCAAAGAGTTTGAAATGTCCATGATTGGGAACTCACATTCTTTTTTGGCTTTCAAGTGAAGCAATTTAAGGAGGGGACATTCTCTCTCAAGAGAAGTACACTAAAGACCTCCTCAAGCGTTTCAACATGAATGATTGCAAGCATATCAAGACCCCAATGCCTACTAATGGAAATCTCGACCTAGATGAGGAGGTAACTCAGTTGATCAAACTCTTTAACGTTCCATGATTGGTAGCTTATACTTGACTGCATGTAGGTCTGGCATCATGTTTAGTGTGTGCATGTGTGCTAGATTTCAAGTCGATCCTAAGGAATCACATCTGCTTGTAGCCGTAAAGAGAATCCTTAGGTACCCAAAGCACACCCCCAAGCATTGGACTTTGGTATCCCAAAGGAACTAACTTCCAACTCATTGGGTATTCCGATTCGGACTATGCAAGTTGCAAAATAAATAGAAAAAGCGCATCCGGAGGGTGTCATTTGCTTGGGAGATCACTAGTCTCTTGGACCTCAAAGAAACAAAATAGTGTGGCCTTGTCTATCGCCGAGGTGGAATACATAGCCGCAGAGCTTGTTGTGCACAAATACTTTACATGAAACAAACCCTTCTAGACTATGGAGTAGTGCTAGAAAAGGTTCCTTTGTTGTGTGACAATGAGAGCGCGATTAAGCTTGCTAACAACCCAGTTCAACACTCTCACACAAAACATATTGATATCTGTCATCTCTTCCTTAGAGAAAATGTAGCAAAGAAAGACATATCTTTGGATGGACTGAGAACAGAAGATCAATTGACGAATATCTTCACTAAACCCCTAGATGAGAGTAGACTTTGTAAGTTGCGAAGTGAGCTTAATGTTCTTGATCTAAGCAACTTTGTTAAAAGATGAACAAGTGTTGTCATTGCATTGCATTTGTATAATATTCCATGTTTAAATTATGCTATGCACATAGGCTTGTCAGACATGGTTAAGATAACCGCCCTAAAAGTGAGTGAAGAAGCTTACCCATGAGCAAACTGTAACACCCGGTTTTCCGAAGAATACCAAGTGCCAACTATATGTGTGCCTAAGAAGTCCACAAGACACATATAACAACAATATTGAATTTCCCAAAGACAACGCTTTATTACATAACGAAACATAGTTACAACAAGACTTCCATCTAATATAAAGCAGAGCAGAATCTACTCTTCGGGACTCCAATCATCACATGGACGGTTGACTAGGGGGACACTCACCTAGAACTCTTGGAACATCTTCTATAATTCTTCACTTGAATCCACCATCTGGTACCCATCCGGGATTTTTGTGAACCAACGACAAGCGTTAGCTCACCATGCTCAGCAAGTACAACTACGGGGATGCAAGGCTCAAAGGTTTGACTCGGTTAACTGTGGTTAGCATTTTAAGTTGATCATATTTTATATTAAACTTACTTTACTAGATGTATAGTCCCAATATCCCTTAATAAGTGATATCATTATGTTAAAAAGAGATAACCAACCAACCACCATCATACCCCACCATGGATTGCTTAAAAAGGATCCGAGCCACTCGTAAGTGTGAGCATGGCTGCTATATCAGGTTTACACTCTGCAGAGGTTGTACACTTTCACCTTAGGTCGTGATTCCCATATGCCGGGGTTTGCAAGTCCCACATTACCTCCTCTATGTAAGTACGACAAGGTTTCACTACATAACTTTCACTAGCTACCCTAACAGGTAGTAGCCACGAGGTTTCAGCATCTAGGCGAATGGAGGCCCCCCCAAGATGGCAGACCTGACAGCCTACCAGTACACATCATGACAGGCAAGGAAGCCATTCTACAACCAAGTCCCACCTCTAGCGCCTTTCGGTAACTACTACAAGCTAGAGAAAGTCTAGTTATACGACTAAGATCAAAGCCATATGATTCCCAAGCTGCACGGGATCTCCTGGGTTGCCGCTTTAAAAGATAGTCCCTGAGGGGGGTTACTGAGCGAAAAGCATGCTCCAGTACCCTAATGTGGTTAAAAAGCCTCTTTTAACATTGTTCCATAATCATTAATCAATGTTAACATTTGCAATTTGTAGCGCATAGCAGATCTAAACATTTTAATATGCAAAACCCTCCCATAGGTACAAGGTATATGATCGAATGATTCTAGGTTTGTCCTATGGTTCATCATAATTAAGACACATGCATAATGAATATTTAGTTTTGCAGTTAATAGGTAGCAAGGAATCTGTAGGTTATACTTTCCTTGGTCACAAGCCTGGTCCTGGTACTGCTCTTGACACTCCTGCTCCTCGAACACGTCACCGACTGGACTCGAGAATAACCACCAATCACAACATCCAATCAATCATTACATGCATATAAAATATACTTCTATTAGAATAGTAAACCAAGCATAAAAACAATTAGAGAAACATATATAAAACTATTCTACTTGCCGATACGACCACATAAACGTAAAGATCACTCTAATCGAACTAAAAATGAGAAAGTTATAAAGAAAACAAGTTTTAGGGGCTCTTTTGTAAATATAAAATAGTTTCTGGGGGCTAGCTTGCGAAAACCGAGGGCCTAATCATAATTAACTACAAATCAGAGGGGCTAGCAAGCGTAATGGCGTGGCCTGGACTGTGGGTTCTAAACCAAAGACTCCAGGGTCTAAATCACAAGAAACATGAATGAATTAAATACTTTTGAACTGGTTTGGACCGTGGGTTGATTTCCATAAAATCTAGGGGCCTTTTTGCAAAAGTGGCTACAGCTGCCGCGCCGGCGCCGACACGGCACCACGCGGCACGAGTTGGTTGGCTCGGTCCACCAGCTGGCGGTGGACCGCACGCTGGCCGCTGGTCCACGGGTCTGTGGACCCGGCGCATACCCCTTTGGGGTGCGAGATCTAATCCTGGCTGTCCGTGGCCAAGTGGACGGCGCAGGGGCATGAGAGGGCGTGAGCGGCGGCGGGACGGTGGCGCCGCCACTGGAGCACGGCGGCGCGCCATTAGGGCGCTCGGGAGCTCGCCGACCGGGCGCTCCGACCATGGCTGGCCACACGGACTGCACCAGAGTGAAGCAGGGGTGATGGAGAGCTCGGGCATGGGCTCGACCACAGCGGAGGGGCTCACCACAACGAGGTTGACGACGACAGTGATCTACAAAAAGGGAACAAGTTCGGATGAGCTCGCTCGGGCAAACGGAGCAAGGGGAAGGCACGGGGAGCCTTCGGGTGGCCGCAACGTAACTCGGGAAGGGCTCGACGACGGCTAGGATTGTCCGGCGAGGCTCGGCAATGACGACAGAGTGTGGCATTTGCGGGAGGTGTGAGGGGTAGGGCTCGCGGCCTCACCCCGGGCTTTATAGGGTTCGGGGAGGGGCAGCGAAGCGGCACGGACGCTCCACCGAAGCCTATTGAAGGCTGAGTGGCCTTAATGGCCACTCCACGATGGTTACCGGGAGGGAAGGGGCAGCGGCGGCGCTAATACTTGCGGCGCGAGGTAGGGGAAAAGGTGGGTCGCCGACAGGTGGGGCTGGGCTGGTAGCGGGGGTTGGCGTGACTGACACGCCGGGCCGATGCGTCGCAGCAGGCGTGCGGGCGCACACGCGGTCGAGCGGGCTGCCCGGAAGCTAGGCCGCGGAGGCGGCCTCGAGCAGGGAGAGGGGGAGTGGGGTGTGGGCCGAGTGGGCCGGCGTGCGCTGGGGGAAAAGAGGGCGAGCGCGGGCTGGGCCGCTTCATAGGCTGAGCTGAAAGGGTGGGGGGAGGGAGGAGAGAAAAGAAAGGCTTTTCTTTTTAAATTCTTTTGAAACTTGCCCAAATTCAAATCAAACATGAATTTGAACTACTCAACACTATTCCCACACTCAAACAAAATATAATGCTCCAGCATGAGTGCAAAAAAATGTTTCTAAGCCCCAACTTAATTTATTAAGAGCAAAGTCCATCACCGGTCCCTAAACTTGTACTATTATGTCATTCCGGCCCCTAAACTCGTAAATCGACCGTTTAGGTCCTCAAACTTGTTCGGTTGTATCATCCCGGTCCTTAAACTTGCAAATCACTCGTTTATATCCTCAAACTTACTCAGTTGTGTCATCCTGGCCCCTAATCTTTGTTTTGAGTCTCATCTAGATCTAAACAACTTTGTTTTGAGTCTCATCTAGATCTAAACATGATGATTTAAAAAATTTATATCAAGAAATAATTCATAACTTTTTCATATAAACTAAAATGAAGACAAACTTTATATCAAAATTGTAGCCCTCGATGTGATCTACAACTTTGTAGTTGAAAAGTTTTTGATTTAAAATTGTTTAGGGTCCCAAAATATTGTTATATATTTATAGATCTTGAAATTTATAATTTAAAATTAATTTTTTTAGATACTAAATGACTTTAAATAAAAAAAAATTATTTGCATCATTGTAGATTGCATTGAGAACTATACTTTTATGTAGATCATGTCAATATTCAAGATTGTTTGATAATTTTAAATTTTAAATTTCAAAATCTATAAACATATAACAATATTTTTGGGACCCTAAACAATTTTAAATCAAAAACTTTTCAACTACAAAGTTGTAGATCACATCAAAGGCTAGAATTTTGATATAAAGTTTGTTCTTTAAGAGTTTATATAAAAAGTTATGAATTATTTGTTGATATAAAGTTTTAAATTGTCATGTTAGATCTAGATGAGACTCAAAACAAAGTTTAGGGACCAGGATGACATAATTTACTAAGTTTGAGGACCTAAACGAGTGATTTGTAAGTTTATGGACTGGAATGACACAACCGAACAAGTTTAGGGACCAGATGACACAACCGAACAAGTTTGAGGACCTAGACGGTCGATTTACGAGTTTAGGGACCGGGATGACACAAAGACACAAGTTTAAGGACCGGTAATGGACTTTGCTCATTTATTAATTCACCAAAAAAATATTATTTGACCTATATGTGTCATGAAAAATAAATTAAATCAAGTCAAATTAAATTCTAATTCCAAAAAGTGAATTTTCAGGGTGTCACACAAACTTGACAAACAATCTAGATTCACTTTTTTGTATTGCATTGCATGTGCATGTGTGTTGTTTGTCATTTCTTTTCGGTTAAGCTTGAGCAACTGATGTGTTCATCCACCGATAGGGGGTGCATTTGAAGCTCCTAATGGTTTTGTCCCCTAGTTTGCTGGCCACATGTTGTCTCCTCGCCTCTTATTGCCTATTTCTTAAAAAGTATTTAGCCTATGTAAATATTTTGAAAATTTGAGGGTTTGAGCGAGGTCTCTCATATCATGTTCCAACTGGTGTTTGTTTGCCTCTTATTTGAGTTGGAACTTGGTTGAGAGAAAGTGCCATGGCAAGGGGATTCAAAAAGGTCCAAAATGCAGCATCGGACGCTCCTATGCAGCGTCCAATGGTTCACTGTTAGCTCTGGCTCAAACAATGTAAATGTTGCGTTTGATATGTTTTTGATCGTTTTGGAACTCTTTGCATAGGAATCGACACGTCCGATGTGAATTGGCGCGTCTGATGCCTCTTTGCATGGTGTAATAGGTTCTCTAAGTGACTGTCCGGGTCCACTTCTTCGTCTTCATCTTCCTTCTCATGCCCACGCCCAACCTCCCACCACCGCCTGAGTCCACCATGTGCCCTAACCCTAGTGCATCTCCACCGCGCCCCGTGCCTCCTCGCCGCCAACCTCCATGCCCTAGTTGGCATCCGCACCGCCGCGCCACGACGCTCTGCATCCCACACTCCTGCGAGCGCCCTGGTTTGCTGACTGCCGCCTCGCCATTCTAGTGCGTCAGATCTCGCTGGAGCTCAGATCACCGAGTTCTTGCTCGCTAGAGATCGTCCTTTCCTTGCTGGCATTGTCCTCTACTCCGGCAAGCTCTCCCTTGTGCTCCAATCTGCCTAGTGAGCCTTCTCCACTTCTCTCATTCGCAATGCTCACTCCCTGTTCGACGAAATTCCACAACAACCGTTTTTGCATACTTTGACCTTGGTTTCGTTCGATTCTCGCGCACATCCTTTCAGCGAGATGTGTTGGTGCTCGAACGCGTCAGTGACTCATCCTAGTTTTGTCGGTTGTGTCAGTTCGTCAGGTAGCAAAACCAGTTACTCTTTTACCCATATTGCTTTGCTTCCATTAGGCTCTTCTCATCTCTAGAGTATATGTACTTAAACTATATATCTCTCTACTCTATTGCAGCGAGTCGGGTCACAATTGGCAGTGACAGTTGGCAGTGTCAGTGTCAAATAACTTGGGGCCAAGCCTGTGGGTAAGGATCGAGGCCAAGCCTCGCAAGTGTCAGCCGGGAGCTATGCTTCTATGACAGGGGGAGTTCTTGGCCATATTCAGAGTCTGTCACGCAGTTTGTCTGGTCAGAGGGGTTTCTCAGCGGTAGTTGAACTCTCTTAGTGTTAGTGGTTCTGTTTCTTGCAAGCCATGCACTGCAAGAACATCGGTGGTGCTCCAAGGGACTCACTGCCACCTCCCTCTCCTTCCTCAGGCTCCTGGAAGGGGAAGGCGAAGCTAGTGACATGCAGGAAGTGCACCAGGGCAGAGCGAGAGGCATCTCAGGCACAAGCAGCGGCAGATGTAGCAGAGCTAGCTGAGCGGGGAGGTCGCGGTCTGCCTGCTAATGGGTCGGGGGAAACGGGTTTTTTGTGGTGGGTTCTAACATGGGGTGTATGTGGATGGGTGGAAAAGGGTGCTATTTCTCTACGGGTCGGGCGGGTTGGGGTTACATAAACACGGATTAGGGCGGGTGGGTGCTCACACCCGAACTCCCGTAGTTCCATGCCTGCTTGCCCGTGAACTCCCGAGAGGAGCGGTGACTCGCCTGCCACTTGCCATCTCTGTCGCCGCTGTCAATGCGCCACCGCCACTCTCCTCCTCCAGATCTCGTCGCCTGGTGGTGGAAGATCCAGGTTCCCCTCCTCCAGATCCCTTCCTCAACTCCTCATTTGTGTCATCTCCTTCCCCTTCCCCCTTCCACTTCCCCTTCCCCATCTTGATTCACTCTCTCCTGATTCGATTTGATGACTCGTGTTTAAGATTGGAGTTTCTCTTGAGTTTGCGTCATCTTGATTCCCCATCTTGTACCCTGGAATTTCTCTTCAATCAATCAATATTTTCACTGATTGTACTCCTCTTCAATAGCAAGGTGAGTTTTTTCTCCTTTTGCCAAACCACACTTTGATGTCTAGTTCAGATCTACCAATCTGTTCACGAGAGTAGGCCTATGTAGCTTAATATAGCTAGATCTAAGCATGCGTTTATATCATTTGAGGATGTGTGGTGCCTGCCATTGGAAGTATCTGGAAGTGTCAAATGCGTTTCTTGTTCCAAGGAGAAGGAGATTGATTTGATCTATAATAGGCCAGAAGATATCGTCACTGGACTCTGTGACTGAACCATATCCGCCTTGTGGATATAAACTAAACAACTGTTTAGAGTTCCCGTTAATTAAGTACTTCATATAATAGATCTAGATTTGAGAACGTGACTCACGGAGACAGCTGACTGACATAAATGCTACTAAGACAACAGATTCTAATGCAATCCTTTCTATATCCTCATTAATTATAATGCAATCTGAGAACGTGACTATTGTTTTGATTTCAGATTGGTCTCTGAAAGGTTCTAATTACTTTCTAGAAGCCCGAACAATGGGATTCACTAAGCTAGCGGGACGCTAGGTGATACATGGGAAACTGTATCAAGAAGTGATAGAACTATAGTTCGGTGAGTTCAGCCATCACAAGAGAGAATGGGTCAGTACCTAACAATTGCATTGTCAATTCGCAGTTTTGTTGTTGCTAGATTGAAACTCTTCTCTTATTACTAAGTTAGAATTGTGATTGTGCCATGCTAATTATATGCCATTTCTAAAACAGATGTCTCTAGTCTTCCTCCAGAAACATCTGGAACCAGTGATAGCACCAACATCAATCATCGCAGACGCCAACTAGAAGATCTAAGGTTTGGGAGCATTTTGAGCCGCACCGTTGGCTTAGTGCTTGATGTGCCGCACCATTGGAACTCAACACACAACATGATTCTTGAGGCATTGAAGTACAAAATTGTTCTAAAGAGGTATGCCAATGCACAACAACAACTTGTTCCAGATGACGAAGAATGGAGCAAAGCTGAAGGTGTGGGTGAGTTTCTTGGGGCTTTTGAAGAAGCTACAAGATCATTCTCAGCTGATAGATATCCTACATGACACCTTTTCTTAGACAATGTGTTATGTATCCATCAAGCTTTAAGAAGTCTAGAGTTTCAAGGTAATGAGATAATAGAGATTTGGCTAGGGCAATGGATAGAAAATTTGACAAGTATTGGGATGGTAACTATAACATGGCTCTTGTTATATGCACCGTACTTGATCCAAGGAAAAAACTTGATTACCTTGCCTTATTTTATGATAAAGTAAGTTGAAGCTATGTCGACATGCAAAGAAGCATAGAGTTGGCTAAAGATTGGTTGACCAAGTACTTCAAATATATGAAGCTGATCTTAGGAGAGATGATACAAGTACAATGTCTCAACTGTTGTGTCTAGGAGCTTGTTGGGTTCACCTGTATTGGTGCTTGGGAAAAGAAGGTTGGAACAAGAGTTTGCTGAATTTAGCTCTCAGAGAAGAGGTACTAATGTTGACAAGTCTGAACTAGATGCATATCTGGAAGAAGCCCTTGTGAGGGAAGATGAGAATTTTGAGATTTTGAGTTGGTAGAAACCAAACTCAAATAAATTCCCTGTGCTATCACTTATGGCAGATACTTTCTAGCCATACTCTTAGCACTGTTTCGTCAGAATATGCATTTAGTTTGGGTGGTCAAATTCTTAGTGACAACCGAAGCTCGATGATCCAACAAACACTTGAAGCATTAGTTTGCTGCAAAGATTGGCTTTATAAATACCAGTGAAGGTATTAATCTTCTTGTCTTTGCTTCATTTTTTTTCTATTCTGTGCAAAATAATCCTTGCCATGTTTGCTTAATTGTTGTCATTTTACTTTGTGCAGGTTGTACCAGTTAGGTTGACAAAGATTATGGCAAAGAACATGAAAGATTATGGCAGAGAAGGCTGTACCAAAATGCTAGCACATATATTGTTCAATGTCTTTAGTTCAAACTTAGGTTCCTGATCGACCATTGATAGCTTGGTTATGGGCATCTGTAACTTTTTAGCCTCCTTCGCAAGTTATATATTGTAGTCACTCGACATGATGAATTGTTCCTGTTTGCTCGATTTGACTTGTATGGATTACTTTGTTTTTAATATTTATTTTAGACGAAATGGTCCACTGCCCATTCCTCCACTGCGGAATGCGCTGGCTTGTGTGCGCTAGTGTTCGGTGGGTTGAACCCAAAACCACGAGGTGGGTTTGGACGGGTGTAATGGTTAAATATCTGGGTCGGGTGGGGCGGGTAAAGATGTCCTCTAAGAATGGGTTGGGCGGGTGTGGGGTGGGTATGTTCCCGTTAGCAGGGCGGAGGTCACGGTGGCGGTTTGTAGATTGTTGACACTCTGATCCTAGCTCGGTGTCAGATGATGAGGAGATAGAGCGCTCTCTCGGTTCTTCACCCGAGACTTTGATGATAGGAGGTCGTCATGTCTCACTTTAACTATCGGTGGACGGGCCCGAGGGCTCCGGTTCAGTAGCGCAGGCCCATGCAGAGGGCATAGAGCAGCCACAACCAGAGCAGAGCCAATGGAGCACCCGCGACGTCAGTTGTCTCATTGCTGAACCGAAGTGCCACCCTGGCCCGAGGGTCCCGGCGTGGTGCACGTCCTCCCCTCATCATGAGCTACCGTCGGTTGTGCAACTCGACATCTGTGCCGCCACGTGCAGTCAGATACAAGAGCTCAGGTTGGTGCTAGTTGACAGGTCGTTTCCTCCTCGTGAGCATCAACCACAAGCAGGTCTAAAGTTCTACTTAGTGCTTCACGAGGACTTTTACCAGGGGTTCAAGAACATCGACATCAGATTGAGGTCACACAGAGCTTGCTCTTTGGAGGCTATTATGATAGCTGGAGGAGAGCAGATCCGCCCACACTTGACTTACCTGCCTGGTTAGGTAGATCGTCTAGGGCAGTCTGGATCATACATTAAGGATTGGGTCCTGAAATTCTACGCCTCTCTTTGGGTGGATCCAGATCATGAGTTCATTCACTTTGCATTCAAGGTTAGTATTCCAGGCTATATAGTTCAGAGATCCATGATATACTTCACCTAACAGAGTCACAAACATGGATCCACATTCTTTGCTATGACCGGACAGAGCCACCTAGGCACCTTCATGTGGAGAGCAGTCGTCGACTGACTTATGGTATGGTCATGCTTCACATAGTCATTCGGTGAGGTTCGAGCTGCGCGCCGAAGGATCTCACTCCTCGGGCTCGGATCCTCAATGAGGTCATGAGGCGTACCATTCTGCCTAGGATTGGTTATTGTGAGGGCATCTCTCGTATTCAGCTTTGGCTTCTTGCTTACCTATCCGCTAGCAGGAGTTCGACATCTGGGTTGTCATTTTGTCAGAGATGGAGGACACTATAGCAGAGGGCATCAAGGCCCGCAGAAGCTTCTGTACGCGCACTGGATTCCGTATCTCCTCTTCCAGATTACAGCGTGCGTTCAGGTCTCCCCAAGATAGGACCTCACTAGGACTGCTATGATCTTCCCTGCTTACAACATGAGTCAGCTTTTGGGTCACAACAAAGATCATCGAGGATAGTCTTTAGCTCAGTTACTACTCGTCCACACCCAGGCAGCGTCAACCAGTTCAGAGACTGCAGAGGAGAAGACGTGGTCGTCAGGGCCCTGGCTGAGAGAGAGCTCACAACATTGAGGGTGGTACTCAGTTTGTAGCAGAGGACCCCACTGACAGCTCCGATGAGGACTACGAGATCCGCTGAGGATGTAGCCTCGCCCACACGACTCAGAGGCTGGGATCTCGAGGGCAGACCCCGCCCTGCTAGCTATACTCTAGAACATTCAAGCAGAGCAGCGTGATAAGCACAAGATCAATAGTGCCTAGTAGAGGCTTAGGCCTTTGGCACAGGCTCAAGCCCAGGAGATCTGACGCTATTCAACACAGCTTCTTGAGTTCAACAGCAGACAATGAAGTTCATGGAGCAAATGATGAAGATGCAGCAGCCTCAGTATCCTCCTATTTAGTGGCAGCCCCTCCTCCTTAGCAGCAGCAGCTGTTCCTTCCATTCCCGACCCCTTACAGTCCACTCAGTTGTTTACCACTCCTCCAGGGGTAGGTAGTTGTTTAGTCCGATCACCACAGGCTTCACTCCATGTCCTGACTGAATCCCTATTCGCAACAACTACGACGGTTACGCATGACCTCTCATCCTCTTTCAGCGCGCTCACCGGGCACCCCACACTTCCATACCTTAAGGGGCCCGCTCAGACATCTACTACTCTAGTGACTTCCACCATAGAGACTCTTCCGAGTTTAGTAGCACCATCAAGCCTACTCTGACAAAGCCGCAGTCGACAGAGCCTTCAGCGCTAGAGCAGCCTGTGTCGCTCTAATACTTGAGCTTCCGCACCCCAAGGCATAGCCTGACACTTTTCCACCAGAGGCTCAGCTAGAGACCTAGCCAGAGGCTCCTCCAGAGGTTCAGTTAGTAAGACAGAGACCGAGCAGACTGTTGACGCTCACTAATGCTCATAATTAACCGTCAACTATTGCATGAATGACACTAAATGAATCACAGCAACGTTGTAGGTTTGAAACTAACAAGTTCCATGAGTTTTGGTGCGCTCACTTGTTTTGTGTAGGACATCCATATTTTACCATATAAAAGTATCTCAATGAAAATAGAGCACACCATTGCGAAGACCTCGTCGAGACGATCAAAACAGACATATGATTTGCTATATTTGGAGTCCCGGAGCGAGAGTCCTCAATGGATACGACTTGGAAGATTCTAGAACATTCCAGAACATTCTAGAAGACACAAGAAGGAGACCCACGGAAGGCGGGACCACCTATCATAGAGGCAGACCGACCGGTCTCCCCCTTGGGCCGACCGGTCTGCTATAAGGCCCAATCTCGCCCCCTTCGCGTGACGCACTCCAACCGACCTCTTCGACGCGTTTGGCCCATTGAGGCCCATGTGCATATGACGAAGGATTTAGTACCACATCGCTTGCCCAAGGTGTGGGGAGGTCAGGAGCCCTATATAATAAACCCAGGACCCCCCCTGAGGCAACACACATCATCATGGAGTTGTAGAGGCGTCCCTCGATGGATGACCTCTCTCCTCTATGTAATTAGTTTAGATTTTCCAATGAAATAGATTAGCTCAAGTCGGGAGTTAGGGAGAGCGGAGCTGCGCTCCGGTTCCGGAGGAGTCTTCAGAGTTTTTGGTATGTCTTTGTATCTTTTCTTTGTAAGACTTATGCTTTAATATATTTATCTTCTCTATTTACTTTATGCCTTTTATATTATGATTAGTATAGTTGCTATATCTTGGCATAGGATCTTTGGCTCGTATTGAGTGCTCTAGTTATAGGCCATAATTAGAGTAGTAATGGATAGATTATACATGGTGTTTATCTATAGGTTCCTGAGGTTGCGCTCAATCCCCACGAATAGTTGTGGTAGCCCCAGGGGTGACAGCTCTGTTAGGCCTTCGTAATCCACCACGTTCGGATTGATGTTTTCGTAAAGCTTTTGCAGCCTTCCCCACTACCTTCTTTCCAGTCTTTTTCGAGAGTCAGAAAGGTATTGTTGCTCCAAGTGCCAATGTTTATATCTGCTATATCTTTTCATCCTTGTTACCTTAGAACCCAAGTAATAGAGAAGCTCATAGGAACCTCGATCTCTCCCGTTGTCCTTCCACTATAGTTATCTATACATTTATCATTAAATTCTCTTTATTGTGCTTCCATTATATATTTATCATTACTCCTGCTCTAGTCTATTTAGTACTCTAAGTTAGTAGATGCATGATAGTAAGTTATCAGATTCTTGACCCTAGCTTCCCAGTGGTAAAATATAAATAACGATCCTGAATACTCAACAGTACTCCCGGTAAAAATCTACGATGGTGTTTCTCGGTGCAATCAGAATTTTCATATCTTTTGCACTAACGAATCAACCTCATTTTTGGCGTCGTTGCCAGGGGAGACTTGGTGTACAAATTTTGATAATGATCTTGATGTCTGCTAATTTAGTGTACATAGCTTTAGTGGTATTACCACCACCTATTTCTGTTGAGTGGGAATAGACAGGACCAGAATCAGATGCCATTTTTCGACCTTAGACAAAGTTCCACACGAATGAAGAACCCCGGTGCCTGCATTCCAGATCCATCATTATCCTGGAACCCTGCCATCTCACAGTTTTGTGTATACATATATATTATTCTAACCATGTGTAGATTGGAGAAAAGGTCGCCATCACAACAATTCAACTCCCATCCCATATGACGGATATTTACGCTGCGCCACTCACAAATCCCAGTTGTGAGTCATGGTAAGTATGATCAAGGTGAGACAGTCTTGCTCATGGACTTTAAACTTTGTGAGTAGTTATCTTTTTTCCTTGCATTCCACTGCATGTTTACTTTTAATCATTCATCCACTCCATTTAGTTTAAGTTTTGTTTATCAAGTCCACATCATGTTTAGTTCCTTGCATGCATTCATGTCATCTGCATCTAAAAAATATTTAAAAAAGAAACAAATCCTCACTGTGATCATACTCTGTCATCTCTTTTGAATAAATCTCTGTTATGCTCTCATGCTAGCTTTGTTTACCATAGTATACTTTGGTTTGAAAGTACTTAAATTGAGTACTTTCATAGGCTTTTTAAATTAAGTGTGGTTCTTAGGTTAAATAGTCTACCTTAATCAAATTAGACATGGAGTTTGGTTTGATTATTGATCTGAAATTAGCTTGTGTAGACATCGGATATTTTGTTGGACTAACCCCTGCAGAAAACTCTCAAATACAATAAGGGAAAGTCCTGAGATGAATTCACATCAGAGATGAAGCAAGGCATACGAGGGACTGCACAAAGAAGACTTAGCTCATTCATCATGGATGAAAGAACTGTGAGTATTAAAGTTTATTTAAATTCATCTTCTACTGCAAGTTATCTTGTGCCTTGAACCATGTTAAAATGCAGCCAACACATAAAATGCTAGTCTATGCTAAATTAATCTTAAAATCATCTTTTCGTTAGCATGGATGAATAACACATAAGTTATGGATAACAACCCATGTTTCAAATTCAGTACAATCCTTCGGGTATATGTCCATTAACATTTTGTAGGAGATGAGATTTGCTTGTTCATGGTGTGAACTTAAAGATCCAAAACCCAACCCATGGATAGACAAAACTCATCATCAGACAAGTCACTAGTGATGTCGAAGGCAACCAAGCTTTGAGCCATCCCAAGGCCTAAGCCAGGACACTGATGACGAATAGGATGCAACTCACTCCGTATGGGTCAATATATGTCTTCACTCATCATTGTCAAAGACATCAACACCGACACCAACAACAAATATCAGGGTGACGATATGCCACTACATTATAACATCTATGAGTCGTCCGAAGGAAGTTTGTTGGTGATTCACTATAAAGACAAGCAGTGGAAGTTCTCCTCACTTCTAATCATTGCAACACAAAAGCTAGTTTGGGGGATGAGATGGAACAACTTCAGCAACAACAAGGTCTACAATTTCAACTCATGAACATGTCGTTGAAGAAATATCCACCTACTTCACAAGCTAGCTTGGGGGAGACACGATTCTGTTGTCCAGATCTGCTTCATGATCAAGGGTAGGAAGGAGAAATCCAGCTTCAAGACACTTTGACCTCCTACTCACCACTTTGATTAGTATAAGCCACTAGATGTGCCCCAGCCAAGAAGAAGAATATGATCCATCACTCATTCTTGGAAGAACATTCTTGAACACCACCAAAGTTGTCATCTATGTCGGACCTGGAGAATCCACTTTTGGATCTTCGATCAAAATGATTGCTGCTTCATCAACAACTACACCATTTATGAGCAGCCAAAGGAAGAAGAAGAAGAAGACTCAGGACAAATGAAGAACCAACTGCCAGGAATTGAGGGGGACATCATGAAGGATGAAGCCACTGCACTACAAGAATTCAGACATGGAGAGATAGAACCTGAACCTACAAATCAAGAGAATACCTGACAAAGTCTCCATCATCTGACCTGTTGAGAGCAAGACTCATCTGGCCCACTATGAGATAAGCAAGAGAAGATAGCCACTCATGAACAACAACCAGCTAGACAAGAGAAGCTTCCACAAGATGGTTTGACACAATCACTCTTAATGATAAAGTAACATTTCAAGGTAAGTGTCCATCACTTTAAAAGCTTCTCTTTAATTCCGGTATGCGCATAAATAAAGAACCAAACATGTTTAAGTTGCACCTCACTTGATCCAACCTAATCAACCCAACATGTTCAGTTCTTTACTCTTATTCATGGCTTTACTCTCTTGAATCTCACTATCTAAATGAGCTAAAATGTTGTGCAACTAACCTTTGGAAGATGATATATCACAATCATGAAAAGATCGACACACTATACATAGATTATCCTTCCTTGGGTTAAGTAATATGATCTGTTAAATATTTTTAAGATGCTACTTTCATGCTCATCTTCTGATCTTATCACTCATGTTATGATTGAATAGAACACATAAACAACAAGTTTATCTTGTGCAATGTGTCTAAGGTTAGAGAGGAATGAACAAAACTTTGGTTCTGTTGGTGTTTTTCCACCAACAGAACCCATGCACTTAATCTCTACCTTGTCTTTATGAGGAGGACACACTCTTGAGCAAAACATGGAGGAGTTTGTCAACTCCCAAATTCTACAGAGTGAAGGTCCTGGATCTACAAGAACATGCACACTGAGCAAGATGTTGCCAGCAGCTTCCATAATAATGTTTCACTTCAAATTGCTGGGCGAACAAAGAACATGGGTGACACCATATCAAGAGGTGTAGTTATCAAGGTCTACATATTGGATCAAATGATGCACCTTAGGAATGAACATGGTGAGAAGTCCTGTTCAGAGGACTTAAAACATTGAACCCTCACCGAAAGGTAAATTGGTAGTTATCCATATTTATCTTTTCTGCATTAGTTTCCATTTTACATATTTACTTTCCATCATCATCTCTCCATAGCATATTTACCTTTCTGCATTAGCATTGCATAAAAAGAAAATAAAATATTTTACTTATTGCACTGCATCATAAAAACCTAGCCCCATGTGAATAATTCTGTGGTGTGTAAAAACCCATATGAAATATTCCCCGTGGTGGCATATAAAAATAAAAATAAAAATGCATTCATTTTGTTAAGCTGTCATTGCATCATATAAAAAATATATTGAGAAAGAGATCTTACTGAAACTCTAGACACTAAGGCTTGAGTGGCCAACCACTAATGCTTAATCTATTCCACAAGTTTTGTTGTCTATTTGAGTTTCACAGGATTGAATGACCAAGAAAATCTAACGAGCAAGTCGATGTTCCATCCACTGTTAGAGCACTATTTCAACAACCATCAACATCAATCAATGCTCCGATAGAGGAAGAACATTATCACCGCCAGTCCACTACATTGCAAGATAGAACGACTACGTCAACATTCAGCTTGGGGGAAAGCACCCCCGTGTATCCAGGTAAGTATCTTTATCCTCTTAAGTTTTTCTTTTATAAATAAATTCAAAATCCAAAAAAATATGAGCATGAACAAAAATATTCGGGCACATGAAGGCTCGATGTGATCGAAGGGATTAGCTTGGGGAGACGCACCCCCGTTATCTTCGTGATTCAGGTATGTCCTACTACTATCTTAGTGTTTTTTAAGTAATAGGTTATAGCGTGTGTTAGATTAAATAAATAAAGCATGTCTAATCTGAAGAACTCTCTCCTAATTTCTTAAAATGGAAATGATGAATAGTTTCTCTATTGTATTTCTTTCTAGTACCTAGCCTTTAAGCATGAGTTCTCCTAAGTTTAAAAAATTAATGATGCCTTAAAATGAAATGAAATATATGGGTAGCAAATGCTTGATCCAGAGTCTAGGTAATTGACAGAAATGATATGTGATGATCTGAGCTACTGTTATCTTGTTCTAAAACACACTAGAGTTCCGAAGAGATTCCAATATTAATATGGCAAATAATTGCATTGAGTTAAATTAAGCTTTGTTGACCCTATGAGAAGATATCATGCTATTGAATTGAGATCACTTACACATTTCATCCATCTTCTGCATAAATGCTCATGATTATCTGTTCCTATCCTCTCAAAGTTTGTTGGAAGCATATGGCTATTGAAAAAAAAATTCGAGGAAATAAAAGGGACAAGTGTCCGAAACCTCAAAAAGATAGATCCTGAGGAAATAAAAGGGACAAGTGTCCAAACCTCAAAAAAGAAAGAGAAAAAAAATATGAATATCAGAAAAAATGGGCACGTGCCCGACAGTAGAATTAGCCTGATAGCCATGTGTCTCTAATGAACAGAAGAGAGTGATATATTCAAAAGAGCATCCACCTCCATTTTCCTTACACATGCACTTCTCGATTCAATGGTGTGGTTGACTTTCTCTTTGGATCCATTGTTTAATTTGGCAACATATGTTTTTAAGCTTTTTGAAAATTAAAAACCTGGGATAATGGTGAAGTGAAAGAGCTAGAGACATAGTGACTTGATTTTGATCGTTCTATGTTCCAGTTACTCAAGATTCAAAGTAAAGTACTAAGCCCCGTGATGAATATATGATATCTTTTTTCTAATCCAAATGAGAACTTTTGTTTGAATGCATGTGTACTTATTAGAAGTGCAGATATTGTAGCAACTCCTGATCCATTGTTGATTTTGACTTTGCTAAGGGACTAGCAAAGTTAAGCTTGGGGGAACTTGTTGACGCTCACTAATGCTCATAATTAACCATCAACTATTGCATGAATGACACTAAATGAATCACAAAGCATGGTTGTAGGGTTTGAAACTAACAAATTCCACGAGTTTTGGTGCTCTCACTTGTTTTGTAGGACATCCATATATTTTTACCATATAAAAGTATCTCAAGTGATGAAACAGAGCATACCATTGCGAAGACCTCGTCGAGACGATCGAAACAAACATATGATTTGCTATATTGGAGTCCCAGAGCGAGAGTCCTCGATGGATACGACTTGGAAGATTCTAGAACATTCCAGAACATTCTAGAAGACACGAGAAGGCGACCTACGGAAGGTGGGCCCACCTGTCATAGAGGCAGACCGACCGGTCTCCCCCTTGGGCCGACCGGTCTGCTATAAGGCCCAATCTCGCCCCCTTCGCGTGAAACACTCCACCGACCTCTTCGACGCGTTTGGCCCATTAAGGCCCATGTGCATATGACGAAGGATTTAGTACCACATCGCTTGCCCAAGGTGGAGGGGAGGAGCCCTATATAATAAACCCAGAACCCACCCCCCCTGAGGCAACACATCATCATGGAGTTGTAGAGGCGTCCCTCGAATGGATGACCTCTCTCCTCTATGTAATTAGGTTTAGATTTTCCAATGTAATAGATTAGCTCTAGTCGGGAGTTAGGGAGCGGAGCTGCGCTCCGGTTCCGGAGGAGTCTTCAGAGTTTTGGTATGTCTTTGTATCTTTTCTTTGTAAGACTTATGCTTTAATATATTTATCTTCTCTATTTACTTTATGCCTTTTATATTATGATTAGTATAGTTGTTATATCTTGGCATGGGATCTTTGCTCGTATTGAGTGCTCTAGTTATAGGCCATAATTAGAGTAGTAATCGATAGATTAGACATGGTGTTTAGTCTATAGGTTACCTGAGGTTGCGCTCAATCCCACAGAATAGTTGTGGTAGCCCCAGGGGTGACAGCTCTGTTAGCCTTCGTAGTCCACCACGTTCGGATTGATGTTTTCGTAGAGCTTTTGACAGCCTTCCCCTGACTACCTTCTTCCCATTCTTTTTCGAGAGTCAGAAATGTACTGTTGCTCCAAAGTGTCATGTTTATAACTGCTATATCTTTTCATCCTTGTTACCTTAGAACCCAAGTAATAGAGAAGTGCATAGGAACCTCGATCTCTCCTGTTGTCCTCCCACTATAGTTATCTATACATTTATCATTAAATTCTCTTTGTTGTGCTTCCATTCATTAACATATCATTTATCAATTACTCCTGCTCTAGTCTATTTAGTACTCTGAGTTAGTAGATGCATGATAGTAAGTTATCAGATTCTTGACCCTAGCTTCCCAGTGGTAAAATATAAATAACGATCCTGGAATACTCCCGGTAAAATGCTACGATGGTGTTCTGTGCGCTTGCGGAATATTTCATATTCTTTTTGCACTAACGAACGTCAACACAGACTTGAACTATTTCTCCACAGCTTCCACTCAGAGGGTCAGCAAGCTCCGTCCTCCTCTTCTGACTCAGAGACCTTCCTACAACAGTTTGAGATCGCTCCACGTTCTCTAGAGGTCTCCTCACCCGACTCGTCTATTCCACGTGCCCCTGCAGACCCGTAGCTTTGGTGCTTGATGCCAAAGGGGGATAGAGACGAGTATAGGCATAAGGGGAGTGTCGTGACAATGTTTTGGTTCTCATGTGATAATACTCTTTTGCATGCATATCATGTTTTCTTATACCTCACATTGTATGATATGTGTGTTTATGGACCTCCTCTGACATGTTTGTGCTCACTTACAATATTCTATATGACATGACATTACTTTCACTCATTTACATGTTCTTAATTCCATATCTTTATGTACTTGAGCCTTATTACTCTTGCACTTGTATTTCACTCATATCTGTTAAGTGCAGGATGTTGCATGATGTGTACGAGCTTGCCTCTAACAAAGTTTCTCTTATTTATTGCAAGTTCATACATATCATGATTTGAAAACCTCTTCTCTCTATACTCGAGGTCGTGTTGTCATCAATCACCAAAATGGGGGAGATTGAAAGCATCTAGCCCCTAGTAGGTTTTGATGATTAACGACAACATAAGATTATTATGACTAATGTGTGTTTTGCAGAAACCGTGAGTGTTAGGGCACAATAATGGTGAAGATATGGGCAAATGGTTTTCAAGCCCCTAAGCGATGGAAATCGATTCAATTTTCAAAGGATGGATGACGAAGACGAAGATAGGCTAGTTTTAAGTGTCGTTTGGTGTTGAGAGGCACTTAGATTAGTTTAGGTCTTTGTTTTTTTTCCTTTGGCTGTACTATAAAGGGGTGCGTCAATTAGTAGGTTGACTTAGGTAAGTCTATTGAGGTAGGTGTGGTGCACATTTGTTATTTCATAGCCATAGGTAGCTCAGAGATAGCCTATATGTTGTAAGGATCGAAAGTCATTTAGGCAGTCTCATGATCTGAAGTCGTTTTGGCCCTCAGAAGGGCATCAGATGCGCCTCCGATGTCAATAGGAAGTGCACAGTGAGTTTGCCGTAGCATCGGCTGCACCGGGGATTGCATCGGACGCTACGGTAACACTGTTCACTAGAGAGTGAAAGTCAGCGTCACATCGGATGCTAACACCACCATCGAACACATCTGATGGGGTGGCCAGATGCCACTTTGACGTGTGCTGTCAGAGACAGTACACGTACTGTTACTCAGGAAATTGACCCGTCCGATGCCCCTTTTCCTGCAGCAGTTTTTACCCCTCGTGGACTTTGTGTGTGGGGCTATAAATACTCCACCTCCTCCTCCATTTGGGGTCTCTTGCCCATTTGATTAGCTGAGACAATCCTTGAGTGTGCAAGAGAGTGCAAGAGCCCTAGTGAGGTTGTGAGATTTGTTAATCGCCAGATTAGACACCTCATTAGTGAGTTGTGAGTAGCTAGTGTGCATCCATCCTTCCATCTGGCCTAGCGTTGGTCAAGTGAGAGTTCTAGTGTGTTACTCTTGGTGATCGGCATCAACATAGATGACTTGGTGGTGATTGGGAGATTGGTGATCATCCGGAGAGCTTGCGGATGACCCAACTCAAGTTGTGACCGGTTGTGGGTGATTCATCGGGCTGGAGCGGCAAAGAATTAGCTTGTAGTGAGCACTTGATCCTTGCACGGATCAAGGGGGCGATACCCTTGTGTGGGTGCTCTAATGAGGACTAGGGGATGTGCCGACACTTCGATACCTCAACAAAACATCGCGACATTCCTTCGCTCTCCTTACGTACGCATTTACTTTGAGCATTTCAATTCTTGCAATTTACATTTGTTGAAATGACATGCTAGAGTAGGATTGGAACTATGTGCAAGAGAGAGTCTTTGCTAGACAGACAACTAGGCACAAGGGGTGAAGTTGGGCTAAAGTAGGTTTAATTCTTGCGAGAAATTTTAGATTAGCCAATTCACCCCCCCCCCTTTTGGACATCTTGATCCTTTCAATTGGTATCAGAGTCTTGTGCTCTCGATTTAGGCTTAACCGCTTAGAGTTAAGATGTCCGGAGGTAGATGGACCTCCTCCCATGTTCGAGGGAGATGACTTTCCATATTCAAAAATCCGTATGGAGTCGTACCTAGAGCAGTTGATGTTACTGCTCGTCGTGCCCCACCAAGAAGACCAACACACTCATCTTACTCTTAATGAGGAAGAAATGAAAAGTAAAAGTGGAATGCAAAAGCCAAAACATCATCTTTAGAGGCATTTGCAAAGATGTGATCAACCGTGTCCGGAACCGCAAAACACCCATGAGTTATGGACAGACATTTGTGCACTCCATGAGGGAACAAAGAGTGAGCATGAGGAACATTACCATTTGGTGATGCAAAATCTCAACTCTTTTGAAATGCTTGCTCATGAGAATGCTAATGAAATGTACTCATGGCTTAATGTTGTTGTAGAGGAATTGAATGGGCTTGCACTCACCCAAATATCTCCATCTGATGTGGTGAGAAGGTTCTATGTGTGTTCCCAATCACAAAGTATGGGCACATGCTTGTGACGGTGCTTCATCAAGGTGATCTTTCCGCGGCTACACCGACACAAATCTTGGGAAAGATCAATGTGCATGAAATGTACATGCACATCACTCTGGTTGGTGGCTCTTCTTCTGAGAAGAAGAAGGACATGACATTCAAGGCAAGACATGAGAAGAAGGACAAGGGCAAGGTGATTGAAGCACATCATTAGAGCTCAACTAATGATGAACAAGATGACTCCAACATTGCTCTCATGGTGAGGAGACCACCAAGATGCTCAAGAAGCTTCACAATAATGGAGTTAACTTTAACTCCAAGAAGAAGAAGTTTTTCAGTAGTAGCAAGACAAGGCCCATCCCCGAAATGGATTGCTACAATTGTGGAGATCTTGGTCATCTTACTCACCAATGCACAAAGCCCAAGAAAGAAAACTACAAGAACAGGTACAAGGGCAAGAAGTATGACTCATCAAGTGAAGATGAGAAGAAGAAAGAAAAGCCATACAAGAAGAAGGATGGCAAGAAGGAATACCAGAAGAAAGGTGGCAAGGCATACATTGTTGGTGATTGACTCACCGATATTGACTCTTTAAATGGGTTCATCCAACTAATGGGGTCTTTGGATCTAAGGCTAAAATTTTAGTTGTGTCACATCAGATGTTGCAACATTATAATTTAGTCTATTAAAACTAATTACACTACTATACAATGATTAACACTACTACACAAATGAACTTCCACGGAGATGGCTTGTAGCCCTCCGTGGCAGTTATGAAGGACCGAATTGGCGACCAGAGGGGGGGGTGAATGGGAGCCTCAAATTTCTTCTCGAGAAATAGATAGCCCTTGTCCCAGAGAGTCACCCCAAAAGCAAGGTATGGGCTTGCAAGTATCCACGACCCTAGATGTAGGGTGGATGTTTCCTAGAAGCGCAATGGGATACTACACAACCCAAGAAGTCCAACGTAAAAGCCGGAAACCAAATCCGAGGTCGGAACGATCGAACGAATCGACACTACACGAACTGCAAACAGTACACTTCATGCATCGGACGCTGGCCGTGTCCGATGCCAACCAAGCGGATGCGTCCGATGCGAAACAGGTAGAAAAGAAACCTTGCTGCATAGCCATCGGATGCTGCTACAGTGAAAGCTCAGCGTCCAATGCTGAGGCCTCAACGCGTCCGATGATCAACGGAGCATCCGATGCCCTGCATCCGATGCCCACTCAAAAACAGTCTTCTTCGACACGTGGCACCGGTGCATCCAATGTGACGAACTCAGCGTCCGATGCCCCGTGCTCAGCGTTTGATGCCCCCGAAACTGAGCAGTTCTTCCACGGATTCAAACCAATCTCCTCCGAATCAAAAGCTCTAAGGCTTAGACTTGATATGAGGAGTTCTAAGGATGTTAGTGAGCTACTCCTAAGAGATCATGGCTCGAACCTAACTCCAAATCGGTGAATCAGAAGAATTCGGGGCAAAGGAGAGAGAAACTCGATCCGAAACAAAAATCGATCGATCTACTAGCTCATGAGGTTAGAGATGATTTCCTTCGGTGAAAAGAGGCACCTCACGATCTAGAGCAACCTGGTTCAAGTGGAATCGAAAACCTTTCCTCAGAGAGGGAGAACTAAGCAAATCTACGAGAGGGCAAAAACCAAAACGCAAAGAACACAACTCAAAGCACAAATTGATCTTGATTACCAGCCGAAACTCATCCCCACGAGGAGACAACGAGATTACGGTCTCGTTTCCTCAAAAACCAAATACACTGAGGTATGATTAGCAGTCTCTACGGATCACAGGCAGCGAGGTATGATTGGAACCTAAGCAAGGGCTAAGGAAAATGAAAGCTGCAAAGATGAGGGCTGCCAGGATAGAATGGATGGAGGGGCTGCCATCACTCTATAGCCTAATATACTTATTCCCCTTCTACCTCTAGATACAAGAGCGAAGCGGCCAACCCTAGGGGTATCCCGGTCCAACTCTGCGGAGTCTTGATCCGACGGCCACGTGCCTTCCTCATCCTTAGCTTTGCCTCGACGCAAGCCTCAGGATGTCGCCACGTGCCGTCCTGTCGACCGCCGCGCCTTCCTTGCCAATAGCTTCGCCGCGACGCAAGCCTCTCGGCGCCGCCACGCGTTGATCGTCCTTATTGGACCTCCCCCCCCCCAGTTTTGAGGCTGAAACTGGGAAACCAGTCCTCAGGCTGAGTTTTGTGGCCCAAACTCAGAAACCCGCGAGCCCAGGTTTTGAGGCCCAAACCTGGAAACCGTCCTCACCTAGTTTTGAGGCCCAAACTCAGAAACCCGCCACCCCGAGTTTTGAGGCCCAAACTCGGAAACCGTCGAGGGTAGTTTTTCGAGGTTCAACTACCAAACCCGCACCGTAGACGGGATGTGGTTTGCACACCCTGACCACCAGCACCGATGCCGATGCATGTCTAGCCTCCACATCGTGCACAACGCCTTCGCCTTCCTTCTCGGCCTCCTGCCAAGTGCCACGACACCATCGTCTTCCGCCCGACTCGGTTGATGCACCGCACATCCCCATGTGCTCTCGCTCGTCGATGCCACGTGCCAGCTACCACAGCTGGTCCTCCGGCCTCTCGGTTCGTCGGTCCAAGCTCACGTCCGCCCTTCACCGCTCCCGGTCCGTCGACACGACACATCTCTACTTGACCTTCACCTCACCATCGACCACTGTCTCCCAGCTCCACACCTGCACATCAACACAGCCAAGTACACATGTTGTCTGTTGACCGATCGCTCATCACTCAGGAATGGAACCACAAGGGCACATAACAACCTTGTGTTCGCAATCTCCCCCTTGATGAGTGCATCATCAACACATAGTAATTAGTAACCAAAGAGAAAAGAAAATAGAAGTAGATAGAAGGATAAACTCACTCGACATGTCCAAAAGCCAAGACAAAAGCCGAAGAAGGACAAATCGAGATAAGCAAGGCTTGGTCCCCAAAGACATGGGCAACGGTTAGACACAACCAAGCAAAGGATCGAAACAACTACTCAGCAAAGAGTCAAACTCGATCACAAATAGCGAAAGACTTGGTTCCCAAAAACATGGGCAACGGCTCGACACAACCAAGTAAAAAATAAGCTAGTCCTCAAGAAGAGCCAAAAAGGGCTCAACACCACTAGCTGAAAGCTCAATACCAATCAGAGACACAGACACAAAAGAGCAAAGCAAAAATGCTCCCCCTCGCTAAAAGAACTCCCCCTCAACAAGTGAAGCAACAAAATTGCAAATTGTCACCATATGACAAAAATTCTCCCCCTTGGGGGCAATTTGCAGCAGAAAAGAGAGGAAAAGAAGCTCAAGTAAGCGAAACGGAACTAGGCCATGCCTATCGGAGCAAGCAAATGCATATGAGTCAAAAATGCAAGTCAGCAGCTTCAGGTACATAGTTGTTAGAGTGAAAGAATGCTCTAAAGATTGCTGATCCGACAACATAGCATCAAGCAAACGTGCTAGCAAAGGCTCAAACTGATCATAGGATACGAATACGAACACATAAGTTTTAGTGAGCAGTTTGTTTAGCCAGAAAAGGGGATTCACCATCAAATAACACTTAGCATGTATAGACAGGAAGTCAGAAACAAGTGCTAAACATGTATACAAGATGAACTACCCCTAGCAAAATTCAATCATCATGCTATAGAATGAAACATAGACTTGTGTTTTTCAGATTTTATCAAAGAATTGCAGCGGTTATTGACACAAGTTCACAGTTTAGCATATGATTGCGAGAGGTTGAAAGCTTGTCATTGCCTAACTTTCCAACCGAGCTAAGCCTATGCATAAGCAATCAGAAGCTTAAAGCATCGGTTCCGGTCTTACACTACATGGCTCAAGTTTAACTCAAATGTGCAATGAGAAACAGTCTCGATACCGTGATGTGTTGACAAAGCAATCCCATCTCAATCTTTTCAAATTCACTTAGACTTGGTTTCAAAAAATTAGCAGAATATGAACAAACCAAGCAAGTGAATGAATCAGAACTAGAGACATAGCAACCTAGCATATATGAGATGGCACAAGTGACTTCAACACATTCTAAACATACTAGTTGCCAATCTCAATGGTGAAAGAGTATCAAGTTTTATGTTAATTAGGCATATTCACCATTTGTAAAAATAGCTTAGCTCATAACATGTATCAGTGATCAAAGAGAGCCTAAGCTACAAGAATGATCATACAACATCGGAGCAAGACTATTCAGAGCATAAATTCATTCTAAAGATTATAGACATGAAGCTCAAAAATGCAAGATGTATACATGATAAGATGCATGCAGAAGTTAGTCTAGAAGAAGTAGAGCAGAAAACTAGACTAAGACAGTATCAGAGCACAAACAAAACTGAAACAAAAAATAAACCCAAACAAAAGGGTATCAGAGAGTCAGTCTATGTTACAAGAAACAACATGCTTCCCCCATCTAAAAGGGGAACACACTCCAAGCTCACCTCTCAACCTAGCAAAAGTTGAGAGATCCAAAGCTTGGTGAAAATATCCGCAAGCTGGTTTTGGGTGTCAACATGCCTAAGATCAATGTCGCCTTTCTCGTAGTCATCACGAAGAAAGTGAAAGTGAACATCGATGTGTTTGGTCTTGGAGTGAAGAACAAGGTTCTTTGCTACACTAATGGCTGAAGTGCTGTCACAAAGCAAAGGAACCCTACTGAAATCTAGACCAAAATCATGCAAAGTAGCAACCATCCATAAAATCTGCGAAGCACAAGAAGCGACAACGACATATTCGGCCTCGGTAGTAGACTGAGCTACGCTAGACTGCTTGCGAGAAGACCATGAAACCAGTGAATAGCCAAGAAATTGACAAGTCCCAGAAGTAGACTTGCGCTCAAGCCGACAGCCGGCAAAATCCGCATCGGAGTAACCACAAAGCAAAAGAGTCGAAGAAGAAGAGTACCAAAGTCCAAACTCAGGAGTGTATCGGAGGTACATCATGATGCACTTGACCGCCTGCTTGCCGGAAGTCCGAGGGGACACCTGAAAACAAGCGCACAAACACACGGAGAAGTTTATGTCTGGCCTCATTGCCGTCAAGTACAAAAGTGAGACAATCATGATCCTGTACTCCTTCTGGTCCACGACTTCTCCATGTTGGTTCGCGTCCATCGCAGCCGTCGTCGCCATGGGCGTCGTAAGAGGCTTGGCCTCGCCCATGTCAAACTTCTTCAGGATGTTCTTCGTGTATTTGCCTTGATGCACGAACGTCCCGTCTCGGGTTTGCTTGATTTGCAACCCGAGGAAGAAGGTCAACTCACCCATCATGCTCATCTCAAACTCCTTGCTCATAGTATCTGCAAACTTGACAACAAGTGCATGAGAGGAGCCACCAAAGATGATATCATCCACGTAAATCTGAACTAAAAGGGTGTCATTGCCTTGCTTGAGGAGAAAAAGAGTCTTATCTACCTGTCCCATTTTAAAAACCTTAGAGAGAAAAAAGGTTTTCAAACGCTCATACCATGCTCTCGGGGCTTGTTTCAAACCATATAAAGCTTTTGTGAGTTTGAAGACATGGTTTGGAAACATGGGACTTTCGAAACCAGGAGGTTGTCTCACATAAACCTCTTCCTCTATATACCCGTTCAGAGAAGCACTCTTAACATCCATCTGGTAAAGCTTAAAACCCTTCAAAGCAGCAAAGGCTAGAAGGATCCTAATGGCTTCTAAATGAGCTACAGGGGCAAATGTTTCCTCATAGTCTATTACCTCTTTTTGGCAAAAACCCTGGGCAACTAGCCTAGCCTTGTTCCTTACTACCATCCCATCCTCACCCTGTTTGTTTTTGAAAACCCATTTGGTACCTATAGGGTGGCATTCTGGTGGAGGTGGAACTAGGGTCCAAACTTGATTTCGCTCAAGTTCTCTAACTCCTCATGCATAGCATTAACCCAGTTAGGATCAAAAAGAGCGTGTCCAACATCTTTGGGCTCAAAAGAAGCAACAAATGCAGAATGAGCAAACTGTGAGATTTTATACGCTCATGACCGCGTGACTCGCTGGTCGATACCGCCGATCATCTACTGCGGAGGGTGGATCTACTGAACGCTTCAGGGTGCTTGCCTTGCCGAAGTCGCCTCCCCCTCATCAGATGCTGTCGCTCCTTCAGGTGCAGCTGGTGCTCGCTGGAGAGGTGGCTTGAGAGGACCCTAAGTGGTAGAATCAGTGGGATCGGGTCCTCGAGCTGAAGTAGTTGTCGCAGGGTCGATGGGGGCAACCAGTGGAGTTGGCTCAGGACCACCCCCAATCGGCATCTTCCTGCTCCTCCACAAAGATGGTCTCTCCAAGCTCCTGTTCTCCTGCAACATCAAAAGCAGAAGAAACACAAGGCATAGTCTCGTCGAATGTGACCTCGCAGGTCTCCACTATCCGGTTAGTCTCAAGGTTAAGAACTCGATAAACGCGAGAATGCAAAGCATAACCAAGAAACACACCATCAGCAGAACGAGATTCAAACTTGTCCAAATTGCCTTGCTTCAGGATAAAGCACTTGCACCCAAACACCCGAAAGTGAGACACCTTGGGTACCCGTCCAAAACGTAATTCATAAGAAGTCCTTTTCATGAAAGCACGAAGAAAAATGCGATTTGAAACATGACAAGCGGTGTTGATCGCCTCGGCCCAAAACACCTAGGAGTCCTATGCTCATCGAGCATCGTCCTAGCCATCTCAATAAGGGTCCGGTTCTTGCGCTCAACAACACCGTTCTGCTGGGGGACATAGGGAGAGGAAGACTGATGCTCAATTCCATTAGAAGCAAAAAGGAAGCAAACTGAGAGTTATCAAACTCAATACCATTATCGCTACGAATAGCTCTAATGGTATCAGGAAGAAACTTAGTTTTCAACTTCAAAATCAGATCTCGAGCAAAAGTGAAAGCCTCATCCTTACCCTCCATAAAGAACACCCAAGAGTACCTCGAAAAGTCATCCACGATCACTAGAACGTACCACTTCCCACCCGCTGAGCAAACCCAAGCTGGACCAACCGTGTCCATATGTAAAAGCTCGCCGGGTTGCTTGGTCATCACCTGATTAACAGGTGGGTGAGAAGCAGCAACCATCTTCCCGTGACAACATGGGTGGCAAACAAGGTCCTTCTGAAACTTAAGCTTGGGCAATCCTTGGATTAGGCCAAGTGAGCTAAGTCTTGCAAGCAAGTCAAAACGCAAGTGACCAAGCCTCCTATGCCACTTCCATAAATCAGAAGAAGGACCAGCCACCAAACATCTAGAAGAGCCAAAGGGCGAGAAAAATCGGCTCAGAAAACACGGCCAAAAGGGAGGATCCAACACACAAGATCTCCCCGAGAATCCAAAACTCTACTAAGGCCTTTCTTAAAGCGCACTTCAAAATTGTCCTCAAGAAGTTGCTAAATAGAAAGCAAATTGAAATGCAAATTCGAAACCAAAGCAACATCCTTGAGAACAAAGTTTTCGTTGAGTCGAATTGACCCACGAGAAACGACCTTACCTCTACCACTATCCCCAAAAGTGATGTACTCCTTATGCACAACGGGGTCTAGGCTTGAGAACCATTCTTTCTTTCCGGTCATGTGGCGCGAACACCCGGAATCCATAAGCCACATGTTCTCCAGCCGAAGTTCCTGCATCAATAGAAAGGCACGAAATGAGAATATGGCACAACACTAGGGTTAATATACTGAGAAGGATACCAGTGCTGTGTCATAGGCCCAAAAAAAGTGTTACGAGAAACACCAAACTTTCCTTGTTCCATGGGTGGATAGCGATCACCACCAAACTGAACGGGTGGTCCACTATGGAACGGAAAACCTCCAAACTCACCTCCTTGTCCCATTTGAGCAAAGCGATCACCACCATACTGGAAAGGTGGTCCTATGGAACGGAGCAGCAAAGCCTCTTACACCCGGCTCACGATCGTATTGAGGACGATCGGAACCGCAACGGGCACGACCACCACTCCGTGGTCTAGCTGATGCATCCAGCCCAGGTGGGGTTGGCCGAGGCCCAACAAATTAAGGTTGCCCGGACCCCAACAGTTCTTATGTACACCCACTCAGGGAAAGGCCCAATCTCCCTAAAAGACTGGTCTGATAGAGGAAGGGTGGCTTTCCCTTTAAGGTGGCTTCCTCCTCCCAAGATAAGCAAGGTGGGATTATTCAGAGGCTCACACGGTCGCCGCCCGACTACAACTGGGCCTCTTGGCCCATCTTTGTTGCGTCTTTGAAAGCGGGTAATAATGGAGGATGTCCTCATCACTAGCTGCCTGAGGCCTAGCTACCTGAGGGGGTGCACCTCCAGTCCTAGCCCTCTGCCTCTGAACTCCTTGACCTTGCACACCATGGAGAGGGTGGTGCCTGTCCTGGTTGTTCAGCTCCAACTCCCTCCTAGCATCTCTCTTCCTCTGAAAGCAAAACTCGGCTAAGTGACCCTCACGGTGACAGTATTCACACTAGAACCTCACCACTCTCTTGGGTTGTTGGTTCCTATGGTTGCGAGGGTTGTTCACTCTAGCCGGCTACTTGCCTCTCGAAAGGGGATCACTAGAGACGTCAGGAAGGGTGTCAAGTGTGTTCCTAAGATAGTTAGGTTTGGGAACCCACACTTGCTTGCGAGGTGGAGCCTTGGGAGGTTCATCAAGGATGCCATCCTTGGTGATAGGCTTGGGAAGCTCAGGTGGGATGATCTTGGTAGGCTTAGGGATAGAGGATGGCTTCTCACTCATGTTCACTCCGCTAAACTCACCGATCTTGGCAAAGGTACTAATGCCCTTCCCACCTGAAGCAAAGCCTACTCCCGAGCAGTCAGCTCCCCTCTTGAACTGGCTGATCATCATGCCCAACTGCGGCTCACTGCATGACACCCAACTCAGGATGGACCGAAGGTATGTGTTTTCTTCCTCGGTTTGCATCCTGTCATGCCGACAGTTGGCAATCTCAAGCTCCATCGCCGCGCATCGCTCACATGGAGAGGATAAGGTGCTAACTGAGCTGGCCTTCAAGGCTTCAGCAAGCTTGGCACTAACATCTGCCAACTTAGTTCGCAAGCCTGGACAAGACTTGCATGCACCCAGCAAAGAAGGCCTCGCCTTCACTTCCTCCAACTCCTTCTTCAGGAGGTGACACTCTTTGCAATCACCAACCAAGTCTAGCCTACTCTTCAGCTCATCATACACCTCAATCAAAGAGGCATACTTGGTTTGTATGGTGGCAAAGTTTGTCATATGCATCGTGCACTCCTCACACTCCTCCTCATCAGCCACCTTCACCTCGGACCTAGCAAACTCTAACTCCTTAAGCGCCTCAACTAGTTTAGCCTTAAACTTGTTGCACTCTCTAACAGCACGCTTGAGTTGCTTGTCCTGAGCGAGAACTATGTCAGCCAAGGTACCGCATTCATCGGTAAGACGATCGACAAGAGAAGAAGATTATACCTCAGAGGCGGCGGCGGCGTCGTCGGTGTCGGCATCCTTGACCTGGCACTTGCGGTCCTCCTCGTCCAAGGCCATGGTGCAGAAGCCCTTGGAGGCGTTGCCGAAGAAGCAGAGTCCGTTGAAAACGTTCTTCAGTCTTGTGCTCGGACCCATCATCGTTGGAGTCGTCGTCAGAACTCTTCTCACCGTCGCTGAAGGAGACGATGAAGGCACGTCGGCTAGCGTCAAAAGCCTTCTCCAAGTCTTCCCTGTGGTAGCCTCCCTTCTTCTTCTTCCCGACCTTGCTCTCTGGCTTGGCCTTGCTCCTGGAGTTGCAGTTCTTGCCGGGAAGCTCTTGTCGCGCTTGGGGCAGCTCGCGACGAAGTGATCGGGATCTCCACACCCGTAGCAGCCCTCACGTGCGCCACTACGCCAGCGATTCAAGCGGTTGTTGTGAAACCGCGAGAACCGGGTGATGATGAGGGTGAGCTCGTCATCGCCCAACGCCTCCACCTGCTCCTCTTTCACTGAAAGCAAAGAAGACAAAGCAAAGAGAGGTGGTGAAGCGTCAGCGGAAAGAGTCGATCCACCCTTGCCTGAGACCAAAGCCATGGAATGTGAAGATGGGTTCTTCAGCTTGGCCTAAGTCAAGTGATCAATCTCAGTGGACTTGAGCTTGCTGAATAGCTCGTCAACGGTGAGGGTGTCATAGGATGGAGACTCTATGATGGTTGACACCTTCACCTCCCATACCTTCCGATCCAGGGCATATAGCAACTTGAGTGCCCTCTCATGATCATCATAAGGTAGGTTGGCCCGATTGGCACGCATCTTGTTCACAATCGTTTGAAAACGAGCGAACATAGTGTCAATCGTCTCTCCCTCCATCTGAACAAAGTTCTCGTACTCGCGCTTGTATGTCTCGAAGAGTCTGGTCTTGACATGGATGGTCCCCTCGTGATAGCTCTAAAGCTTCACCCAGATCTCTTGTTCCGTCTCAAGCTCGAGACACGCTCGAACTCAGGAAGGGAGATGCTGGCCAAAAGAGCGTTACGAGCCTTAGAGTTGGCCTCGTGTTGGTCAATCTGGATCTGACCCACACGAGCCGCAAGGACCTTGTACTCAGTATTCTCGCAAATCTCCTAGACAGAAGATCCAATGTTGTTAAGATAAGCACACATCCGAATCTTCCAATAGGGATAGTTCGTCCCATCGAAGTAGGGAGCCTTGTCGTTCCGTCTCATGTCGCCCTAGGATCTGCCCCGAGCCATGTCCGATCTGAGAGCGTTACGATCTGATAGGACCATGAAGGCCGAATTGGCGACCAGAGGGGGGGTGAATGGGAGCCTCAAATTTCTTCTCGAGAAATAGATAGCCCTTGTCCCAGAGAGTCACCCCAAAAGCAAGGTATGGGCTTGCAAGTATCCACGACCCTAGATGTAGGGTGGATGCTTCCTAGAAGCACAGTGGGATACTACACAACCCAAGAAGTCCAACGTAAAAGCCGAAAACCAAATCCGAGGTCGGACGATCGAACTGCAGACGAAATAGTACAGACTTCAGTGCATCGGACGCTGGCAGCGTCCAATGCCAACCAGGCGGATGCGTCCAAATATGCCACCAGGCGGTCCAATGCGATCCGATGCAAAACAGGCAGAAAAGAAACCTTACTGCATAGTCATCGAACGCTGCTACAGTGAAAGCTCAGCGTCCGATGCTCAGGCCTCAGCGCGTCTGATGAAAGCTCAGCGTCCGATGCCCCCGAAACTGAGCAGTTCTTCCACGAATTCAAACCGATCTCCTCCGAATCAAAAGCTCTAAGGCTTAGACTTGATATGAGGAGTTCCAAGGATGTTAGTGAGCGTAGCATACTCCTAAGAGATCATGGCTCGAACCTAACTCCAAATCGGTGAATCAGAAGAATTCGGGGCAAAGGAGAGAGAAACTCGATCCGAAACAAAAATTGATCGATCTACTAGCTCATGAGGTTAGAGACGAATTCCTTTGGTGAAAAGAGGCGCCTCACGATCTAGAGCAAACTGGTTCAAGTGGAATCGAAAACCTTTCCTCAGAGAGGGAGAACTAAGCAAATCTACGAGAGGGCAAAAACCAAAACGCGAAGAACACAACTCAAAGCACGAATTGATCTTGATTACCAGCCGAAACTCGTTCCACGAGGAGACAACGAGATTACGGTCTCGTTTCCTCAAAAACCAAATACATAGAGGTATGATTAGCCGTCTCTACGGATCACAGGCAGCGATGTATGATTGGAACCTAAGCAAGGGCTAAGGAAAATGAAAGTTGCAAAGATGAGGGCTGCCAGGATAGAATGGATGGAGGGGCTGCCATCACTACTTATAGCCTAATACACTTATTCCCCTTCTACCCCTAGATACAAGAGCGAAGCGGCCAAGCCTAGGGGTATCCTGGTCCAATTCTGCGGAGTCTTGATTCGACGGTCACGCGCCTTCCTCATCCTTAGCTTCGCCTCGACGCAAGCCTCAGGATGTCGCCACGTGCCGTCCTGTCGACCGCCGCGCCTTCCTCGCTGATAGCTTCGTCGCGACGGAAGCCTCTCGGCGCCGCCACGCGTTGACCGTCCGTTTTGGACCTCCCCCCCCGGTTTTGAGGCTGAAACCAGGAAACCAGTCCTCAGGCTGAGTTTTGTGGCCCAAACTCAGAAACCCGCGAGCCCAGGTTTGAGGCCCAAACCTGGAAACCGTCCTCGCCAAGTTTTGAGGCCCAAACTCGGAAACCCGCCACCCCGAGTTTTGAGGCCCAAACTCAGAAACCGTTGAGGGTAGTTTTTCGAGGCTCAACTACCAACCCCGTGCCGTAGACGGGATGTGGTTCGCACACCCCGACCACCAGCACCGGGGGCCGATGCATGTCCAGCCTCCACGCCGGGCACAACGCCTTCACCTTCCTTCTCGGCCTCCCGCCAAGTGTCACGACGTCATCGTCTTCCTCCCGACTCGGCCGATGCACCCACATCCCCATGTGCTCTTGCTCGTCGATACCACGTGCCAGCTACCACAGCTGCCCTCCGGCCTCTCGGTTCGTCGGTCCAAGCCTCACGTCCGCCCTTCACCGCTCCCGGTCCATCGACACGGCACGTCTCTACTTGACCTTCACCTAGCCATCGACCACCGTCTCCGAGCTCCACACCAGCACATCAACACAGCCAAGAACACATGTTGTCCATTGACCGATTGCTACTCAGGAATGGAACCACATGGGCACATAAGAACCTTGTGTTCGCAAGTTATTTTTTGCTAGCCATGGTTAATCCCATGATTTACCGCGGTGAGCAGTTTTTATTTACTGTGCTGAGTAAGTCACGGTAAATCATGGTGGGCAGTTTTTATTTACCGTGGCGAGCATTTTACCCCCCACGGTGAATCGATTTACCGTGGCGGGCATACTATAAGACCCACCATGGAAAATACTGAGGCCCAAACGGCCCAAGACGAGGCTCGATAGCCGTTTACATATAAATACGCGAAGTTAGGGTTTCAGCTCCCTCAGCGCCCCTCCCAGCCCTCCCATCCTCGCACCCCTCTCTCTCTTTCCCCGACTCCCTCTCTCTCTCTCCTTTCCTCCCATCCGAAATGAGGAAATCTCTCTCTCTCCTCGCGCGCGCGGCGCAGGGGACAGCTCCCATGGCTCCATCTCTCTTGCTATGGCAAGCAGGGTGGCATCCGTGCTGCAGCGGCAGCGGGCAGGGGTCGAGCCCATTTTATGGCGGCATTGGGTGGGTCGTGCCCCTTTCTGCGTCGCCGATGGGCCCCTTGCGGTGATGGCGAGCAGGCCTGCTTCCCTGCTGTGGCGGCGCCAAAATGTTCGAGCCCCTCCCTCCCCCGTCCGGGTCTGCAACGCCTCTCCTCCCTCCTCCTGCGACAGCGGTGAGAAGGAGCAACGTCTCGATGGCAGAGGCCTAGAATCGCGGTGCCACGCCCGCATCCGACCTTCGTTCACTCTCCCCTCGAGCTCCTCTGGCGATGCTATAGCGAGAAGCAACGGCCCCGCTGAGCAAGAGAAGGGAGGAGAGGCAGAGCGGCAAGAGGATGCGGCCTCGGGGCCCACAGATCCAGTGGATCTAGCTCCTCTCAGGGGCGCGGCTACGAGTCTCCTGATGGTGCTAGGGTTTGGCAGCGGAGTCAGGATCCAGGCTCAGATCCAAGCCCATACGAGCTTTTTCCCTTTTTTGTTTTTTTTCTAAATGAATTACCGCAGTGGGCATTCTAATGTGCCCCTTGTGGTAAATTGATTAACGATGCGGGCAATGCGGCCCGCCGTAGGAAGGCCATGATTTACCGTGGCCTTATTATCATAGTGGATGTGTTTGCCCGCTGTGAAAAACCGATTTCGCCGGCTGCCGTAAAGATTTGTGCAGTTGTGTAACAGACGAATCTATTAAACCAATTAATCTATCATAGAAAATATTTACTGTAGCATTACATTATCAAATTATAATAGATTTATGTCGTGAATTAGCCTCCGACTGGCAAATTAGTGGTGTTAATTAGTCTATTTTAGTATACTAAATTAAGGTCGCAACCTCCAATATGACAGGGCTAAAAATTTTAGCCAAAAACAAACGCCTCCTAAGATAAAAGCTTCTCTTCTCTAGATAGCGGCAATGCGCCCAGGAAATGGTAGAAGTGGTCGCCTTTTGATATAGATCTGTTCAGTTGGAGGTGTAAAAAGTTTTTCGAGTCACATCGGATGATTCGACACTCATTTAGTCTATTAAAAATAATCCAATAAAAACAAATTACATATTTCGCTTGGAAACTATGAGACAAATTTATTAAGACTAATTAATCAGTCATTAGCACATGTTGACTGTAGCACAACATTGTCAAAAGATAAGTTATTAGGCTTAAAAAAATCATCTCGCAAATTACACGCGATCTGTGTAATTAGTTATTTTTTACTCTATTCTATGTTTAGTACTCCATTCACGTGTCCAAATATATTTAATGTGATGGGTAAAAAGTTTTTACGCCTCTCTCCATCCCATTAAAACTATCATTTTTGGCTTTCAGACTGACCATTCATCTTATTTAATTTTTTTTATATAAACATTATTGATTTTGTTACTATAGTGAGACTTTAACAATGATATTTTTATATTATTATTTATATAAAAATTAAATAAAATCAATAGTTAAATAGGAATTCTAAAAGTCAAAAACATTACTTACAATATGATAGATATAGGGGAACGTATCCTATGCAAACTAGACATCCTGTGCAAACTATGCAAACTCTAATCAAGACCACAAGAATCTAATCTGACGGCCGGTAATTTTAGCAACACTTGAACCCCTCCACTCATGGGGGTGTTTTGCAACAGGCCGGATAGGATGAGTGGGGGGTTTTGAGTGCTAAAATTACCATCCATCGGATTAGATTCTTGTGGTGTGCTTGATTAGAGTTTGCATAGTTTGCACAGGAGTCTAGTTTGCATAGGATACGTTGCCATTGATTAAGGGTGGTTAGATTAATATAATAAATATACTTACTAATCATTTGATGGGGTGGAGGTAGAGAGAAAAAGACACTTTTCCAGGGTCCGGACCACAACTAGCCCAAATGATCAACTTTTAGTGGGGAATAGTTTTTAAGGTGGGTCAGATGCACACTATCTCAAATTAACTCTCGTGTTTAGATACTTTATGACTAGTTGAACTCTTAATAGGTCAACTCTAGTTCTAGCTCTAACCCTGAGATCCAAACAAGGTCAATATCCGCGTGAGCTAGCTTTGTCAGAGCTGGCTCGGCATGATGATATCTGACTCATGATCAACCACGTACTATAATCTAGGCAACGAATCCTATGCAAACTAGACTCCTGTGCAAACTATGCAAACTCTAATCAAGACCACAAGAATCTAATCCGATGGATGGTAATTTTAGCACTCAAACCCCCCACTCATCCTATCGGGCTGTATAAAAATATAAACACCCACTACAACACAACAAACGTGCGCGTGATGTACGTACTGACCACGAGGAGTCCAGGATGCACTCGAGGAGTCCAGGATGCACTCGAGGAGCTCCTGCTGGGTGCTGGCAAATGCGGTGATTGATGTGCGGAGCAAATGCGGACCAAATCCATCCCCTCTCCTGCTTCTGACTTCGGTGTACGTGGTGGCAATGTAGCGAGCCGTGGAGCAACTCGTCTTGGGTTCACGGAAAGGCGCTAGTACTAGCTTTGCCTACTGGCTGCCAGGTCCCAGGGCCCCAGGGGGCCAGGGCTACTACGAGAAACTCTGCTGGGTGTGCCTCCTCTCTTCATGCTTCATGGGAAGACGGACGACCGGGTGAAGAACTCCCAGGACGGACGTCTGGACGTGAGTGCAACACGCGGTGCAACACCCACCGCTGCTGCACACTCTACCTTTGCGGGGCACATGTCGCAGAGGATCGCCGGCGCCGAAGGGCGGCATCCTGACGTCAGCATCCTATCAGAGCGAAACACGTAGATTCCCGGGCCCACGGGAGCATCCGAGTACACGCACGATGCGGAAGCGGCCCGCTGGCCATCGATCTGATCCGATTAGGTTTTTCTTGCCTTTTCTGGCGACTGTACGCAATTTGGCATTTTGGCAGCAGCGGTTGGATTAGTCAGTTCTCCTCCAGAAGGGCACGGCGCATGTGTTGAGGTGTCGTGTTGTTTTCAATCCCCGGACCGGGGGTATCTCATCAGGCTTGTCTCCTGGCTTTATGCCTGTTGTCGCGCGGCAAGTGCGGATATATGGTGGTGATTATTCCGCTTCTGCATGCCCGCGCGCGACGATTGGATCCATCAATGGGCGCGAATGCAACGACGTCAATCCACACAATTCTCTCTGTAAAGCTTTGTTGAGAGTGAGAGTGAGAGGCGCTTCGATCTGGTGATCTATAATCTTCGTTGAGAACACCGCGTAAATCATAAGCAATGAAGGTACGAACTAACGAACCTCATTTTGTCATGAAAGACCAGCGATTATTATTATTATTATTATTTTGCAGTGGTGAGGTGGGGCAGATGCGACGCTGTACCACGGGTGGCAAGCTCATTCCGATGACCCTGGGAAGGCCTGGTCAAGAGTGTGGTGGGATTGGGACGGCGAACTATGGATCTTTATAAAGAATTGCTACATGACAATGGAGGGGGTATTTGTGGATGCGTGACCCCCACTCCGGTTGCACTCCTTGGCTGCAATGCCCGTATTTGGTGTTTTGAGCTCACTTGTGAGCCGACCTCCGTCGTGCAAAAGCCTCTCTTTCTCCTGCCTCTGAGGAAATGACTCCCACCCGTTCGTTTCTCCACGACCTAGCTAGATAGTGTTTAAAACATAACGACTTATCCTACAAGAAAAGGAGGAGTGAAGTGTTAGAATTTATATGGGCTTGGCCCAATAATAATTCTGAAATTCCTAATAACATCTCCACCTTGCTAGTGGAAGGGAGGAGAACTTGCTTAAATATGGAAGAGTTCTCTCTTCCACTTCCTCAAGTCTAGTGTGAGAAGGAGAAAGAGAAGTCTCCACCCGCGCGGCTCGCAACAGCGCCGACCTCCTCCGGTCCGGGTCTGGCCGTGGCCGGGCGGGGCGGGGCGGGGCGACTTTTCTACTTGCGCGGGTGCGGCGGCACCTGCGTGATGGTCCGCCGAATCTGGCTCCTCGCCTTGCGGGAGCGCAGCTCCTTTTGCAGTTTTAGTTTTTGGTTTCTTGGCCTTCAAGTTGCAGAGTCCTAACAGTTACGACTCAAGAGTCCTAAACCGATTTAGATCGTGATCGCGACACGAGGTCGGTTCAAACAGGGCTATATAAGCAACCTATCGGCCACACCAAAACGTATCTCACCAACAACGTATCCACCGTCTCGGGTTAGGCTGCTGCCTCATATCGCTTTTGCCGCTGCCGTCTAGTCGTCTCCGTCCGTCGCTTGCGTGCACCAGTGACCGGCGAGCAGGTCTCCGGAACCCCTCGTCTTTGCGATCCTGCACCGGAGAAGGCGAATAAGGTTTTTGGGAACGCTCGTCGCGCGACTGCTCCTCGTCTTCAACAACGGGTCGTCTACCGTCCAAGTCGAGCGGCGTGCGTCAAGACTATTCTCGTCAACTGCTCCGAGCTCTTCCTCCAGCGCTCATCGAGGAACGTCCAGCACCAACTCCGCCACCGTCTTCTCCAGCAACAGGAGGTACGCCGTTCATGATCTAAAGTGTCTATGCTTATACCAGATCTTATGCCTTTGTTCTTGCTTTTTAATCTATCTGGTGTACGAGCTATGTTTCCACCGGTTGTCATGTATGAGATCATGTTATGCATGTTTGCTATGCTAGTAAACAATACAATCTGAGATATCTAGATCATCAATTTGTCATGATTTATATTCTGGTTTTAATCTGGAAATTGCCTATTCTTTCAACAATCCAAAAACCTTATTATAGGTTTCCAGAATTAACTATGGCTAGTTTTTGTGATGATGGCTGAAGCCAGAAATTTTTTTTGGAGAGCACTTTAAGAGATGGCAAGTTAAGTCACCAATTGGATGACGACCATGAAAGTGTTCTGGGTGAGTGCTGGTATGCCCGAGGGAAATATCTCTGAAGAGGATCAGAGAGCTTTCCAGGATGCCAACCAAATCTTTGTGGGTGTTGTGCAGAATGTCCTTGCTGATTATATCTTTGATACAATTCTGCACATTAAAGACGCAAAGACTTTGTGGGATCATCTGGCAGCTATCTTTGGTGCTTCAGATGTTGGCAAAGAGTTGTACATCATGGAGACTTTTCATGACTACAAGATTGTTGCGAACAAATCTATAGTCGAGCAAGCTCATGAGATACATCGTCTGGCAAAAGAGCTTGAACTCCTTAACTGTGTTATACCCGATGAGTTTGTGGCTGGGTGCATTATTGCAAAGCTACCTTCCTCTTGGAGGAATTTCGCCACAAGCCTTAACACAAGAGACAGAAAATATCAGTTGAAACCTGATAGCATCTCTTGATGTTGAGGAGAAGGCTCGGGCTAAAGATAACATTGAGAAGGGGAACGAGGAAAGAGCTAGCGCCCACTTCGCCCAGAAAACCATGGCAAGTACAAAGGAAAGCCTAAGTCTTTCAATGCCAAACTACTACTACATTTAAGAAGAAGAAGAAGAATAAAGCAGAGTTGCCGTGCTTCACATGTGGAGAGCTTGGGCATTTTTCCAAAGAGTGTCCGGAGCGAGCGGACCGCAAAGGGAAAAAGAAGAATGTCAATCTCGTGACTACTAGCGATGCTGATGACGGGTATGGTAATTTTCCTTCTGTACTATCAGTGTTTCAATCACCAAATTGGTGGGTTGATACAGGTGCTAATATTCATGTATGTGCTGATATCTCTCTGTTTTCTTCTTATCAGGGGCTCCAAGGTTCCTCCGTCCTAATGGGGAATGGATCACATGCTTCTGTTCGTGGTGTTGGCACGGTAGATCTGAAGTTTACTTCGGGAAAGATCGTGCAACTGAAGAACGTGCAGCATGTCCCTACTATACGCAATAACCTTGTTAGCGTATCTCTTCTTTTGAGAGATGGTTTTAAAGTAGTTTTAGAGTCCAATAAGTAGTTATGTCTAAGCATGGACAATTTGTTGGTAAAGCTATGATTGCGGAGGCTTGTTCCGCCTATCTTTGGCAGATTTTTGTAATAAGTCAGTAAATCATATTTGTGGCACAATTAATGATAGTTCTAATATTTGGCATTCTCGTTTATGTCATGTGAACTTTGTTTAATGTCACGTTTGTCTAGCCTGAGTTTAATTCCAGATTTCACTATTGCCAAAGGTTCTAAGTGCCATAGTTGTGTGCAATCAAAGCAACCTCGAAAGCCTCACAAGGCAGCGGAGGAGAGAAACTTGGCACCTCTAGAACTCATACATTCTGATCTTTGTGAGATGAATGGTGTGTTGACAAAAGGGTGGAAAGAGATATTTCATGACTTTAATTGATGATGCAACTAGATATTGTTATGTTTACTTGCTTAAAACTAAAGATAAAACGCTAGACTACTTTAAAATCTATAAGGCTGAAGTGAGAATCAACTAGAGAGAAAGGTTAAACGTCTAAGGTCAGATCGTGGTGGTGAGTATTTTCCTATGCTTTTTTGATGATTTCTGTATGGAACATGGTATTATTCATGAGAGGACAACTCCCTATTCTCCTGAATCAAACGGGATTGCCGAGAGGAAAAACCGCACGTTGACTGACTTGGTGAACGCCATGTTAGATACTGCTGGTCTTTCTAAGGCATGGTGGGGGGAGGCTTTATTGACCGCGAGTCATGTCCTGAATAGAGTTCCAAACAGAAATAAAGAGACAACTTCATACGAGTATTGGGTTGGAAGGAAACCATCACTTACATACTTACGCACGTGGGGATGTTTGGCGAAAGTCAATGTTCCAATTTCTAAGAAGCGTAAGCTTGGACCAAAGACTGTGGATTGCATCTTTCTAGGATATGCACATCATAGCATTGCCTATAGATTTTTAGTAGTAAAATCTGAAGTACCTGATATGCATGTGGATACGATCTTTGAATCTCGTGATGCTACATTCTTTGAGAACTTTTTCCTATGAAAGATATGCGTAGCAATGCTAAGTTTTCCTCTGAATTAACTCCTGATTTTACTACACCTATTGAGCCTCTGCTAAAGTCATTTGAACACCACTTAATGAAGTTCTTGAGGAGGATGACAATGAAATTCCTGTGAGGAACAAGAGACGAAGATTGCAAAATCCTTTGGTGATGATTTCATTGTGTACCTTGTGGATGATACTCTGTGACGTAACGCCCTAATCCCATGGCCCACTGATCACTGTCAACCACTGACAGTCGATCCGTACAACTAAGAGGTTAAGACCGGGTTCCGCCACTGGGCTACATCAGTGCCCGATGTCCGCAGGATCATCTCACAATTCAGTTACAATCTCTTGAACATTTTGACAAATAACATCGGAGTAAATAGCGGAAGAATTAGATAACAGTAGTTTTACAAACCAGGGTTCAACATAAACATTAAAGTGAAGTTATTACAGACCATAGTTCAAATAGATAGAGTTGGCAGAGTAGCATATGACAACAACTAAAAGATAAAGATACTTCACCCAGCCCAAGGGAATAATCACTCATCGGCCTCATCGGCCTCTTCCTGAACAACAGTCACACAGCAGGGTCCAAGGCATACTGAGGAATCTGCCATACCTGCAACATGGGTAAAAGAACCCTGAGTACAAAGGTACTCAACAAGACTTACCCGACTAAGAAAAGGGAGAAGACTCAGGAATGCAGGCTTAGGGTAGTCAAGGTAAGGCTTAAGCAAGTTCAAGTATTTTGCAGAAAAGCATTTTTGGTAAACCTTATTTTAATTTTGAAAGATTCGGTATTCCTTGTTCCATCATAATCCTTGATTCATTTTACTTTTCAAAACATTCCTAGTTGAGAACCACTCCCTGTTGACAGTCAGTGACTAAGTCTCCATAACCGAGGAGCAGCGTTAATCCGGATAAATAATACTCAGCTGAGGGTCCCTATCCACACTGCATATGTAGCACCCAAGCTTGCATATGCCAACTCGTCTACCACGATTCCTCCAAGATTGGGCCCGGTCCTACGCCACCCGGAAGTACAGTACACCACTCCAATCCGGGACTTTAACCCACGTGGGTACATGCTACTTCCGCCATCTCTCCACTCCCAGTGCGCGGTTGTCGGTCCAATAAAGGATTCCTCGGAGCCGAAGCTTTCCGTAGTATGTGAATAGTTGCAAGTCTTAGTCAGCAGGCCCCCATACAGGTGGTCCCTAAATTTTCCAGCCAGCGACAAGCACCTCGGGACTCTAACCCAAGTACAGGTCCTGTCAGTTTTTCACCCTGTCCCGGTCGGTGTCAACTGTTGAGTCCCGGACTACAACATGACGGCACCGTACGCAAGGACAACCTCTCCTTCCCATTGACTAGGTACGGATCAGATACTTAGCCAATGGTGGGAGTAAACCAGAAATTCCCATAAAATTCTTAAAGTGATCCACTTTTGAAATTGGCATTTTTATTGCAAATCTATCATATAGCATCTAAGCATTTCACAAATAGTTTTTGAAAAGCAGGTATCGGGTGTATCATTGGTCAAGGTCGATAATGCATCAGATAGGTTCATCACTCAACTCCTATCAACCTAATGCAATAATTTAACTCAAAGACATTTAAGGAAACATTTATAAAAACAAGGTAGGGTTAAATGCACCGGGGCTTGCCTTGGATGGCAAAAGAGCAGACTCGGGGTAGGTATAGGTGTCGGAGCTCGGGGTTGCCTCGGGGACAGATCCTTCGGTGGCTACCTCGACTTCAGGGCCTTCTTCGTCAACTATACGGATGCAATGATGAATGCTCATGAGAATGATGATATGGACTTAAGGTGCAAGACAATACCACTGATTCAAGATTACTCTTAGGCAAGGCATAATCGAAATCTAGGTTGAGCATAAAAGGTAACCATTTCTTCCTTAAGCAAATTGATTAAACTAGACTTTATCATAACTATCCTAAACATCAACCAAACATAGCATCACAAACATCATAGACCAAAGGGTAGGGGTCTATGAACATCAAGCAATCCCAAAGTCACATCACAGGGCATTCAACGCTAACCCTAATCACCTTTTCTATTTTTCTTAATTATTTAAAAAGGTCATTTTATGAAGGTGCTCCAAAAATTACCAAATTAATCACACAAGTTCATTAGGGTACAAGTATATGGCAAAACAAATTTCATAATTTTTGGAGGTCATTAAGGTGCTCAATTAAATCTAGACATTTAATTAACAAAAGGCACTATTCCTTAATTAAAATAAAGCTCAAAAATCAACTTGCTCCAAAAGACTTCAAAATTTTACCAGAGACTCATCAAGACATAACTAGCTTGCAAATTTTATCTCAAGATTTTGGAGCTATAGAACACTCTCTAAAATACCAAAGCCAATTCATTTTTCAATTAAAAGGGGAATTTTTCATTTTCAAATTTTTGCACAAAACTCAAGTTTCATATTTTTATAAAATACTTCAGAGCATAAAGAGTCTACCACAAAAATTTCAGAATTTTTGGAGGTCTACAAAAATCATACAAAAAAGAGAAAACAGAACACTATTCACATCTTGAAAATAAAAGGAAAAACAGGCCACGGCGGCGCTGCTCGACGCCGGCGACCTTAACGGGCGGCGCTCGGCACGCCGGCAAGCCAGGGGGTCCGGGGTGAAACCAAGAGCACAGGGAGCACAAGGGAGCTCACCGGAGTCGATTGGGCAGCTCGGTGAGGGACGGGGATGGACGGTGGAGGAGGTCGACGGTGACCGGCGGACGGCGAGCGGCGGCGACAGGCGTCCTGGCGACCCTGTGTAACAAACGGAGCCGCGATGACTGGGTTAGAGTCGCACGGGAGTAAGGAAGGTGATGCGGGGGTCGGAGGGAGATGATCAAGGCCGGAGACGGCGAATTTCACGAACCCGAGTTCGCCGGGTTCTCGCCGGAGACGACAACGACGAGCAACGCCGGGCGATTGGGGACGGTAGAGGTGAAATTGGAGGGTGGGAAGCAGCACAAGAACACGGCGGAGCTTTTGAGCTAGGTGGTTGAGCACGGGAGGCTCTGGCTGGTGCTGGCGACGGTGGCGGAGCTGAGGAGAAGCTCGGGCTCCGGCGGCCCCTTTATAGCCGCGGCCAGAGGCCGGTAGAGAGCTCGAGGGTGGGTGGATAAGCTTGGCGGACGCGTGCGCACTTCGATTGCGCTCTGGCGGGGGTGATGGCGTGCAGCCGGGGCTCGGGCGTGTGCTCGCCGGCGATGGCCACGCGGCGGCGGCGCGCAGAGCTCTGTAGGGGACGGGAGCGCGGTCAGCGCTTGCGTGCGGGCGGAGGGGGACAAGGGAACATCGGCGACAGGTTGGAGGCGCGTGGGGCAGCCAGGCGTGCGGCACGCGCGACGCGGCGGGGGGCGCCATGGCCGGGCCCCCCCTGACCCTAGGAAGAAGAGGAACAGTAGACTAGGCTAGGTTTTGACTTTTGGCTAGTTTCTGAAATTTGCAAATTGCTCCCAAAATTGAACTGGGCAACAAAAACTCAAAACATCAAAGTTGTTCAGAAAAAAGAGATCTACAACTTTGTCAATATGAACATTTTCAAATTCCAAATAGTTTTTGAACAATATTTGAAAACAGTAAAGGGGACACTTTTTCAAACTTGATTCAAATCAACTTACTCTGGATTTCAAACTGAAACTTGAAAATCTGTAAACATGAAAGTTGTTCCTTTTATCAAAACCTACAACTTTGCTATTATACACTTTTCCAGAACTCATTAGTTTTTGAACTCATTTTGAAAACTGAAAAGGGGACAAAAACTGGAGTTTGATTGAATTTGAAATAACTCAAAACTTTGTACTGCAACTTGAAAATTTGTAAATACCAAAGTTGTTTCTCTTTGACAGATCTACAACTTTGCTTTTTGGACCAACCCCAAATTTTGAATAATTTTTGAATTACAAAAAGAGGGATAAAATCCAGGATTTGGAAATCAGGGTTTTGCAAGAGATTTGAAATCAAATTCTGATTTTTGAACTTTGGCCAACACAACAAAACTACAAGACACCAAAGGAACAAGAATTACACAAAGCTAGTCACAGAGATGAAATTACCATTTTGCCCTTGTAGAGAGAAGTGGGCTAATTAGGGTTTTTGCAATAGAGGTAAATCACATAAAATGATACACTTAGAAAATGCATACACATGAAATCATGATCAAGATGCTTAAAGATGATAATGATGATATGTCAAGTTAATTACATGCTAAACACCAGAAGTGTTACAGCCTTCCCCCCTAAAAGAATCTCGCCCCGAGATTCCACGTCTTACGAAAGGACAAAGAAGGGATAAAGACAAAACTTCAGCTTGTAAGCTACCTTGCCACAACATTCCAAAATCTCAAACGGACCAATGTAGCGGGGTGCTAACTTTCCTTTGACTCCAAAACGAGTGACTCCTTTGGTTGGTGAGACCTTGAGATATACATAATCTCCAACTTGAAACTTCAGAGGTCGACGTCTCTTGTCAGCGTAACTTTTCTGTCGAGATTGGGCAATCTTCATATTCTCTTGTATCTGCTTGACTTTCTCTTCCATATCTTTGACCAGGTCAACTCCAAAGAATTCTCTTTCTCCGGGCTCAGACCAACTGAGAGGTGTACGACAACGACGACCGTACAGTGCTTCAAAGGGTGCCATTTTGATGCTCTCTTGGTAACTGTTATTATAAGAGAACTCTGCCAAAGGCAAACAGTCATCCCAAGTATCTGCGAAGGTAAGAACACAGGCTCTCAACATGTCCTCCAGCACTTGGTTGACTCGCTCAGTTTGTCCATCTGTTTGCGGATGATATGCCGTACTATGTAAGAGCTTGGTTCCAAGCGAGGCATGGAACGCTTTCCAAAACTTAGCGACAAACTGGGTACCACGGTCAGAGACAATGGTCTTGGGTATGCCATGAAGTTTCACTATGTGGTTCTTGTACAAAGTGGCATACGTGGGGACGGTGTAACTGGTCTTCACTGGCAGAAAGTGAGCTTGCTTGGTGAGTCGGTCCACGATCACCCAAATGGAATCAAAACCTTTCTGGGTCTTGGGTAGTCCATTGACAAAATCCATACTAATGTCGTCCCATTTCCAAGCGGGTACTGACAAAGGTTGCAATTCTCCTCCAGGCTTCATGTGTACTGCCTTGACTCTTTGGCAGGTATCACACTGAGCGACATACCGGGCAATCTCAATCTTCATTTTAGTCCACCAGAATCTCTGCTTTAAGTCTTGGTACATCTGGCTGCCGGGGTGAATAGAGAATCTGGTCAAGTGTGCTTCATCAAGGATTAACTGTCTCAATTCAGGCACCTTGGGAACTACTAGATGGTTCTTGAACCAAACAACTCCTACATCATCGATCCTGAAACAATCAGCCTTTCCGGTCTGGACCTTTTCGATGATGTGCTTGATTCCAGGGTTATCCTTCTGAGCAGCAATGACTTGATCCTTGATGGATGTTTCTATGCTGACATTGTTCAAGCTTCCTTGCGAAATCATTTCGATACCCATCCTTTCAAGTTCATGGCACAAGGAAAGATCATAGGGCTTCGTCGTCAGACAGTTGCAGTATGACTTGCGACTGAGGGCATCGGCAACTACATTTGCCTTACCAGGATGGTAATGTACTTCGAGATCATAATCTTTAATCAACTCAAGCCATCTTCTCTGCCTCATATTCAATTCTTCTTGAGTGAAGATATACTTTAGGCTCTTGTGATCCGTATACATATTACAGGTGCTGCCCAACAGATAGTGACGCCAAATCTTCAAGGCATGCACGACTGCTGCTAGCTCAAGATCATGGGTTGGGTAGTTTTCCTCATGTCGCTTAAGCTGTCGTGAGGCATAAGCGATTACTCGTCCTTCTTGCATCAAAACACAGCCCAAACCAGTACCAGATGCATCACAGTATACATCGAAGGGTTTCTCGATATCTGGTTGAGCTAGGACTGGTGATGTAGTTAGCAGTTTCTTCAAGGCTTGAAAGGCTTGCTCACAGGCTGGTGACCAAACGAAATCCACGGAATTCTTCAACAACTCTGTGATAGGCTTGGCGACTCTGGAGAAATCTGGGATGAAACGACGATAGTATCCAGCCATTCCCATGAAGCTGCGAACTTCGCGGACAGTGGTAGGTGGCTTCCAATCCAAGATATCTGCCACTTTTTCAGGGTCAACTGACACACCTCTCAGCGGACAGGACATGACCAAGGAATTGAATTCGATCTAGCCAGAATTCACATTTACTGAACTTGGCATACAGCTGGTGATCTCTGAGACGAGAGAGAACGATTCGAAGATGCTTGGCGTGATCTTCAGGAGTTCTTGAATAGACAAGGATGTCGTCAATGAACACGACTACAAATTTATCGAGCTCTGGCATGAACACAGAGTTCATGAGATACATGAAATGAGCGGGGGCATTGGTCAAGCCAAAGGACATGACCAAGTACTCATATAGGCCGTATCTGGTGGTGAAAGCTGTTTTAGGAATGTCTTCTGGACGGATTTTTATTTGGTGATAGCCAGATCTGAGATCAATTTTGGAGAACACTCTGGCTCCAGATAACTGGTCGAAAAGAAGGTCAATGCGAGGCAAGGGATATTTATTTTTGATGGTGACCTCATTGAGTGGGCGATAGTCAACGCACACGAAGACTTTGTCTTTTCTTCCTTCTTCACAAAGATAGCAGGACAGCCCCAAGGAGATGAACTTGGGCGAATGAGACCCTTGTCCAAAAGCTCTTGCAATTGGATCTTCAGCTCTGCCAACTCTCTGGGAGGCATTCGATAAGCTCTACGGGATATAGGAGCAGTCCCGGGCTTTAGCTCTATGGCAAACTCAACATCACGGTCGGGAGGCAGACCAGGTAGATCTTCTGGGAAGACATCAGGGAACTCACAGACCACGGGAATATCCCTGACTTCCGGAACACAGGCGGTATTCAACTGGGTGGTTGCTGGTTTTTGAGGCATAGGAAGTTGGAGAAGGAGTTTGGAGGTGCTGTTAGGAATATCCACTCTCACAACTCTATTCAAGATGTCTATCATGGCTTTATACTGACACATCCAATTCATGCCTAAGATGACATCTATCTCTTGATTGCGCAGTACTATCATGGTGGTAGGAAAGACATGTTCCCCCAACATTACTGGTATACTGCGGACCACTTCCTTAGTATTTATCCGCCCTCCAGGCGAAAGTATACAGAAACTTTCTTTTAACTCCCCCATGGGTAACTCATGCTTGATGACAAAAGTGCGACTGATGAAGGAATGCGATGCACCAGAATCGAACAAGACGACTGCAGGATGATTGGCAACAGGGAACCTACCGAGCATGACGGGCTCTCCTTCTGGGATGTTACTGACGGTGGTGAAGTAGACTTGCCCGTGCTTCTTGACAAACTTGCCCTTCTGGACGTGCTGCTGCGGTGCACGGTGCTGCTGCTGTGATCCTCCAGGGCCTTTCTGTGCATGTGGGCATTCTTCTTGGGTTTTGGGCACTCGCGAGACCAGTGACCAACTTGGCCACAGTTGTAGCATGGATGGTTGTAAGCTGTTTGAGGGGTGGTGACACGAACACCTGGGGCGTTCGGCTGAGTGGCACTTTGCTGGTTGGCGTTATGGGTGGTGGCCGCGGTACGAACGACCACTTGCTGATGAGGATATGGGGCACGGTTTTGGTGGTGGCTGGGGTGATAGATGATTCTTGGGCGCTTATGGTTGCTGGAGAAGCTGCTAGACCCAGCCTTCTTCTTCTTCTTCTCCTCCTGATACTGGCGGTTACTTTCCTCGAAAGCGACAGCACGGTCAACGACATCATGATAGGATCCGTTGAGGTTGTTGGATAGACCTCTGCGAATCTTAGGGTGCAGACCCCTAAGGAAACAATCTCTCTTCTTTTCCTCTGTGTTGACATAGTCGGAGGCATACTGGCTCAGGTGGTTGAACTGTCCCACGTACTGCATAACGGTGGAATCTTCTGTTGCAGGGCTAGGAACTGATCAAACTTCATCTTCATCAGACCTGACGGGATGTGGTGTGCACGGAAAGCGGTGCGGAACTCTTCCCAGGTCAGCTGGTGACCTTCAGGCTGGGCAGCCAACAGGTTGGCGTACCAGGCACTTGCGGACCACGGAGCTGCTGAGAAGCGAACCGAGGCTTCTGGATCTCTGTGCAGTGTAAAAGACTGAACTTCTGTTCCATGGTGCGTAACCAGTCGTCAGCCTCGAGAGGTTCATCGGCCTTGGTGAAGACCGGTGGTCGGGTTTCAGTGAAGTCCACGTAGGTTGTTTCTTGGTTGTTGCGACGACCACGGTTGCCGTTGTTCTGCACTGCCCTTGGTTCTGAGCCATCAGGTTGGCAGCTGCGGCCAAGGCTGCAATGGCATCTGCCAGGGTAGCAAACTGGTGGAGGGTTTGGAAGGTTGGCACCTCCGGAACTTCCGGCTCCAGTGCGGGTGTTCACAGGCATCTGTTAGGATTTGGGAACTTAGCATCCAAAGATTGCTTTTGAACGAAACTGACTGATAAGATTCATTGATGCAAGGGTAGATAACTGATAACAGGTTCGATAGATAACCACCGACTGACAAAGGAAAGGTACAAGGCAAGATACAGACTCGACTAGACAGAAGACCAACTAACGCCCCAAACTAGACTTAAGGCTTTAGGTGAGCAGATGGTATAGACACAACGAGTTCTAGTCGTCATCGATGATGATCATGTCTTCATCGTCGTCTTCACTCTCGATGATGAGTTCGGGCTCTTCCTCCTCATCCTCGTCTTCAACGTGAACATCTTCAGCAGGTTCCACTTCTACATTCTGGACTGGCTCATGTTCTACTTCAGGTTCCTCCACGACTCCATCTTCTGGATCCTCAGCAACAGGTGGAACCACGGGGTGAAGCTGGTTGTACAGTTGATGTACCTCCTCATGAAGCATATCATGTACTGCTCAATCTGGGCAGTGTTGCTGCAGTCCCTGGAGCTGGGCTCTGGTGACGGTCCTCGCGGGTCCAAGCATCATTGCGCTGCTCGATAGCGAACCATGTTCCGATTGGCCTGCTCCAGGGAAGCTCGTGCCTCATAAAACTCCATGCGGGAAAGATAGAAGTCATGCTCCATGTTCTACATCTCAGCCTTTAGATTCTTGATCTCCTCCTTCAGCTGCTTGCGGTTGCGGCGGGGAAAGCGACGTCCGTTGGAGGATTCTCCAGTCTCTTCTCCGGTGCGTGGCGCCAGCTGGTGACGCGGCACACCATGCGGTCCAGTCGACTTGCGAGCAGTCCGCTTGATGATGACCATATCTGGACAAGAGGTTATAGGTGAGAAAGGCTAGCAAGAAAAGGTAAAGGCATACTAAACCCAACAGACTTAGAGAGGAAGTTATTATCTTAAGTGATTATGACATGATGCATGATTCGTTCCTACGGAACAAGGCAATGCAACTATTAAGGTAAGGTACATAGGGCTTATACAAGTTGTCTTGCTACTAGTTGCCAAAGACAAGATGAGATGAGAGAAGCAATTTGGACTCAAAATAGTCAAGTTAGTTTTTTTGGACTTAAAAAACCTTTGAAGTTTTCGCAAAAAGATTGCAACGTCGTAGTGAGATGCTCCGATACCACTCTGTGACGTAACGGCCCTAATCCCATGCCCACTGATCACTGTCAACCACTGACAGTCGATCCGTACAACCAAGAGGTTAAGACCGGGTCCGCCACTGGGCTACATCAGTGCCCGATGTCCGCAGGATCATCTCACAATTCAGTTACAATCTCTTGAACATTTTGACAAATAACATCGGAGTAAATAGCGGAAGACTTAGATAACGGTAGTTTTTACAAACCAGGGTTCAACATAACATTAAAGTGAAGTTATTACAGACCATAGTTCAAATAGATAGAGTTGGCAGAGTAGCATATGACAACAACTAAAAGATAAAGATACTTCACCCAGCCCAAGGGTGAATAATCACTCATCGGCCTCATCGGCCTCTTCCTGAACAACAGTCACACAGCAGGGTCCAAGGCATACTGAGGAATCTGCCATACCTGCAACATGGGTAAAAGAACCTGAGTACAAAGGTACTCAACAAGACTTACCCGACTAAAGAAAAGGGAGAAGACTCAGGAATGCAGGCTTAGGGTAGTCAAGGTAAGGCTTAAGCAAGTTCAAGTATTTTGCAGAAAAGCATTTTTGGTAAACCTTATTTAATTTTGAAAGATTCGGTATTCCTTGTTCCATCATAATCCTTGATTCATTTTACTTTTCAAAACATTCCTAGTTGAGAACCACTCCCTGTTGACAGTCAGTGACTAAGTCTCCATAACCGAGGAGCAGCGTTAATCCGGATAAATAATACTCAGCTGAGGGTCCCTATCCACACTGCATATGTAGCACCCAAGCTTGCATATGCCAACTCGTCTACCACGATTCCTCCAAGATTGGGCCCGGTCCTACGCCACCCGGAAGTACAGTACACCACTCCAATCCGGGACTTTAACCCACGTGGGTACATGCTACTTCCGCCATCTCTCCACTCCAGTGCGCGGTTGTCGGTCCAATAAAGGATTCCTCGGAGCCGAAGCTTTCCGTAGTATGTGAATAGTTGCAAGTCTTAGTCAGCAGGCCCCCATACAGGTGGTCCCTAAATTTCCAGCCAGCGACAAGCACCTCGGGACTCTAACCCAAGAGTACAGGTCCTGTCAGTTTTTCAACCCTGTCCCGGTCGGTGTCAACTGTTGAGTCCCGGAATACAACATGACGGCACCGTACGAAAGGAAACCTCTCTTCCCATTGAATAGGTACGGATCAGATACTTGCCAATGGTGGGAGTAAACCAGAAATTCCCATAAAAATTCTTAAAGTGATCCCACTTTTGAAATTGGCATTTTATTAAAACTATCATCATAGCATTACTAAGCATTTCGCAAATAGTTTTTGAAAAGCAGGTATCGGGGGTATCATTGGTCAAGGTCGATAATGCATCAGATAGGATTTCACTCAACTCCTATCAACTAATGCAATAATTAACTCAAAGACATTTAAGGAAACATTTATAAAAACAAGGTAGGGTTAAATGCACCGGGGTTGCCTTGGATGGCAAAAAGAGCAGACTCGGGGTAGGTATAGGTGTCGGAGCTCGGGGTTGCCTCGGGGACAGATCCTTCGGTGGCTACCTCGACTTCAGGGCCTTCTTCGTCAACTATACGGATGCAATGATGAATGCTCATGAGAATGATGATATGGACTTAAGGTGCAAGACAATACCACTGATTCAAGATTACTCTTAGGCAAGGCATAATCGAAATCTAGGTTGAGCATAAAAGGTAACCATTTCTTCCTTAAGCAAAATTGATTAAACTAGACTTTATCATAACTATCCTAAACATCAACCAACATAGCATCACAAACATCAGGACCAAAGGGTAGGGGTCCATGAACATCAAGCAATCCCAAAAGTCACATCACAGGGCATTCAATTCAATGCTAACCCTAATCACCTTTTCTTTTTTTAATTATTTAAAAAGGTCATTTTATGAAGGTGCTCCAAAAATTACCAAATTAATCACACACAAGTTATTATTGGTACAAGTATATGGCAAAACAAATTTCATAATTTTTGGAGGTCATTAAGGTGCTCAATTAAATCTAGACATTTAATTAACAAAAGGCACTATTTTTTTAATTAAAATAAAGCTCAAAAATCAACTTGCTCCAAAACACTTCAAAAATTTACCAGACTCACAAGAAGATAACTAGCTTGCAAATTTTATCTCAAGAGTTTTGGAGCTATAGAACACTCTCTAAAAATACCAAAGCCTTCATTTTTCAATTAAAAGGGATTTTTCATTTTCAAAGTTTTGCACAAAACTCAAGTTTCATATTTTTATAAAATACTTCAGAGCATAAAGAGTCTACCACAAAAATTTCAGAATTTTTAGAGGTCTAAAAAAAATCATACAAAAAAGAGAAACAGAACACTATTCACATCTTGAAAATAAAAAGGAAAAACAGGCCACGGCGGCGCTGCTCGACGCCGGCGACCTTAAACGGGCGGCGCTCGGCACGCCGGCCAAGCCAGGGGGTCCGGGGTGAAACCAAGAGCACAGGGAGCACAAGGGAGCTCACCGGAGTCGATTGGGCAGCTCGGTGAGGGACGGGGATGGACGGTGGAGGAGGTCGACGGTGACCGGCGGACGGCGAGCGCGCGGCGACAGGCGTCCTGGCGACCCTGTGTAACAAACGGAGCCGCGATGACTGGGTTAGAGTCGCACGGGAGTAAGGAAGGTGATGCGGGGGTCGGAGGGAGAGGTCAAAGGCCGGAGACGGCGAATTTCACGAACCCGAGTTCGCCGGGTTCTCGCCGGAGACGACAACGACGAGCAACGCCGGGCGATTGGGGACGGTAGAGGTGAATTGGAGGGTGGTGAAGCAGCACAAGAACACAACGGAGCTTTTGAGCTAGGTGGTTGAGCACGGGAGGCTCTGGCTGGTGCTGGCGACGGGGCGGAGCTGAGGAAGAAGCTCGGGCTCCGGCGGCCCATTTATAGCCGCGGCCAGAGGCCGGTAGAGAGCTCGAGGGTGGGGGATAAGCTTGACGGACGCGTGCGCACTCGATTGCGCTCTGGCGGGGGTGATGGCGTGCAGCCGGGGCTCGGGCGTGTGCTCGCCGGCGATGGCCACGCGGCGGCGGCGCGCAGAGCTCTGGAGGGGACGGGAGCGCGGGTCAGCGCTTGCGTGCGGGCGCGGAGGGGACAAGGGAACATCGGCGACAGGTTGGAGGCGCGTGGGGAGCAGCCAGGCGTGCGGCACGCGCGACGCCGGCGGGGCGCCATGGCCGGGCCCCCCTGACCCTAGGAAGAAGAGGAAAGTAGACTAGCTAGGTTTTGACTTTGGCTAGTTTCTGAAATTTGCAAATTGCTCCCAGAATTTGAACTGGGCAACAAAAACTCAAAACATCAAAGTTGTTCAGAAAAAAGAGATCTACAACTTTGTCAATATGAACATTTTCAAATTCCAAATAGTTTTTGAACAATATTTGAAAATAGTAAAGGGGACACCTTTTCAAACTTGATTCAAATCAAACTTACTCTGGATTTCAAACTGAAACTTGAAAATCTGTAAACATGAAAGTTGTTCCTTTTATCAAAACCTACAACTTTGCTATTATACACTTTTCCAGAAACTCATTAGTTTTGAACTCATTTTGAAAAACTGAAAAGGGGACAAAAACTGGAGTTTGATTGAATTGAAATAACTCAAAACTTTGTACTGCAACTTGAAAATTTGTAAATACCAAAGTGTTTTCTTTGACAGATCTACAACTTTGCTTTTTGGACCAACCCCAAATTTTGAATAATTTTTGAATTACAAAAAGAGGGATAAAATCCAGGATTTGGAAATCAGGGTTTTGTAAAGAGATTTGAAATCAAATTCTGATTTTTGAACTTTGGCAACACAACAAAAAACTACAAGACACCAAAGGAACAAGAATTACACAAAGCTAGTCACAGAGATGAAATTACCATTTTGCCCTTGTAGAGAGAAGTGGGCTAATTAGGGTTTTTTGCAATAGAGGTAAATCACATAAAATGATACACTTAGAAAAATGCATACACATGAAATCATGATCAAGATGCTTAAAGATGATAATGATGATATGTCAAGTTAATTACATGCTAAACACCAGAAGTGTTACATACTCCTACTTATATTACAGAAGCATATGCATCTCCAGATGCAGATGATTGGAAAGAAGTTGTTCGTAGTGAGATGGACTCGATTCTTTCTAATGGTACCTGGGAGTTATCTGAGTTGCCTTTTGGTTGTAAACCTGTGGGCTGTAAGGGGTGTTCAAGAAGAAGCTTAGACCTGATGGTACTATTGACAAGTACAAGGCTCGGCTTGTGGCTAAGGGTTATACCCAAAAAGAAGTCGAGGATTTCTTTGATACTTATTCACTGTTGCTAGATTAACCACTATTCGAGTATTACTTTCCCTGGCTGCCTCATATGGTTTCTCATTCATCAAATGGATGTGAAGAAACTTTTCTTAATGGAGAGTTGGATGAGGAGATCTATATGGATCAGCCTGATGGGTTTGTAGTAAAAGGTGAAGAGCAAAAAGTGTGTAAGTTATTGAAATCTTTGTATGGCTTGAAACAAGCACCTAAAACAATGGCATGAGAAGTTTGACACTACTTTAATTAGTGCAGGCTTTGCTGTTAATGAAGCTGATATGTGTGTATTATCGACATGGTGGGGGTCAATCTGTTATATTATGTTTATATGTTGATGATATTCTTATTTTTGGAACAAATATTGATGTTATTAATGAGGTCAAGTCTTTCCTATCAAAGAGCTTTGATATGAAAGATCTGGGTGAAGCTAATGTTATTTTGAACATTAAGCTGATTAAGGATGAGAGTGGGATTACTTTGTTGCAATCTCACTATGTTGAGAAGGTTTTGAGTCGCTTTGGCTTTATGGATAGTAAACCTTCTCCAACACCTTATGATCCCAGTGTGACTTTGAGAAAAGAACAGAAAGTTTGCTAGAGACCAACTAAGATATTCTCAGATTATTGGTTCACTCATGTATCTAGCGAGCGCAACTAGACCAGATATCTCATTTGCTGTGAGCAAGTTGAGTAGGTACATGTCCAACCCGGGTGATAATCATTGGCATGCACTTGAAAGAGTTTTGCGTTATCTCAAAGGTACAATGAGTTTTGGAATTCACTATTCTGGGCACCCAGCTGTGCTAGAGGGATATAGTGATGCAAACTGGATTTCTGATATTGATCAGATCTACGCCACTAGTGGGTATGTTTTTACCCTTGGAGGTGGTGCAGTGTCATGGAGGTCTTGTAAACAGACTATTTTGACTAAATCAACCATGGAAGCAGAACTTGCTGCTTTGGATACAGCTTCTGCAGAGGCAGAGTGGCTGCGTGAGCTCTTGTCTGACTTACCGGTGGTTGAAAAACCAATACCGGCTATCCTTATGAACTGTGATAATCAAACAGTGATCACGAAAGTGAACAGTGCCAGGGATAGACACGTTAAAAGACGTTTGAAGTCTGTCAGGAAGTTGAGAAACTCCGGAGTAATAGCTGTGACTTATGTACAAATAGACAAAAACCTGGCAGATCCCTTTACAAAAGGGTTATCACGGAATGTGATAGAAATCGCATCAAGGGAGATGGGTATGAGACCCATATGAGTTTACACTAGTAGTAACCCAACCTTTTTGATCGGAGATCCCGTGACTAAGGATCTAAGAAGAACAAGCTATTGGTAAACTGAGGAGAGTAATTTCTAAACCCTCTCTTTGTGAAGATGCAATACTCTCATTGCTATGAGGCACTGTATGGAAGGTTGGCAAAGACCTTAATATGCTCTATTGGCTTTTAAAAGCAAAGATGCTGTCCTACAGAGTATTCTTGAAAGAACATACCTATATGAGCCATGACTGTTAAACGTCGCAGTCTATGAGATTAGGGTGATCTCTAGTAAGCTCATGAAGAGACCATGGAGTATGACGTATATGCTCCACCCACGGAGAAAGGCTATTGGCAGCCAGGTACTAGTTTAACCTTGAGTAAAACTTGCTTCACGCAAAACTTGCAATTCAAGGCATAGTCCATTGTTCAAGTTGTGAATAAGTGTAACTTGAGGTTATAGGCAGAAGTTCAACTTAACCGTCTCTGCTAAACACTAGTATATCAAACAGTAGTGGGAACAGGCAAATCTCTAAATGGGCATTTGAGATCTGGTGGGGGATTGTTAGAATTTATATGGGCTTGGCCCAATAATAATTCTGAAATCCTAAATAAATCTCAAAGCCATACATGTGTGTGCAAAGAGGGAAGTGGAACTCTTTAGTCCCACCTTGCTAGTGGAAGGGGAGGAGAACTTGCTTAATATGGAAGTTCTCTCCACTTCCTCAAGTCTAGTGTGAGAAGGAGAAAGAGAAGTCCACACGCGCGCGCTCGCTCGCCTCGCCTCGCGGGCCGGGCGTGGCGTGGCGTGGCGTGGCGACTTGCGCGGGTGCGCGGGCACCTGCGTGAATGGTCCACCGAAATCCGGCTCCTCGCCTTGCGGGAGCGCGGTCTTCTTTTGCAGTTTTAGTTTTTGGTTTTGGCCTTCAAGTTGCAGAGTCCTAAACAGTTACGACTCAAGAGTCCTAAACCGATTTAGATCGTGATCGCGATACGAGGTCGGTTCAACAGGGCTATATAAGCAACCTATCGGCACGCCAAAACGTATCTCAAACACCTCTCGAGTTAGGGTTTAGGGTTTGCTCATATCGCTTTTGCGATGCCGTCTAGTCGTCTCCAGTTCGTTCGCTTGCGTGCACCAGCGACCGGGCGAGCAGGTCTCCGGAACCCTCGTCTTTGCGATCCTGCACTGGGAGAAGGCGAATAAGGTTTTGGGAAGCGCTCGTCGCGCGACTGCTCTCGTCTTCAACAACGGGTCGTCTACCGTCCAAGTCGGGCGGCGCTGCGTCAAGACGTACTCGTCGTCAACTGCTCCGAGCTCTTCCTCCAGCGCTCATCGAGGATCGTCCAGCACCGACTCCGCCACCGTCTTCTCCAGCAACAGAAAGGTACGCCGTTCATGATCTAATGTCTATGCTTATACCAGATCTTATGCCTTTGTTTTGCTTTTAATCTATCTGGTGTACGAGCTATGTTTACACCGGTTGTCATGTATGAGATCATGTTATGCATGTTTTGCTATGCTAGTAAACAATACAATTGAGATATCTAGATCATCAATTTGTCATGATTTAATCTGGTTTTAATCTGGAAATTGCCTATTCTTTTAACAGGAAGAATCTTAATCCTAGTCCGTTTGTACGTGAGCTCTTACCAAAACTCTAGGCCTTAGAAGGACTATATATACGTGGGAGATGTATGTTGTAATTACTGTATTATTCAGAAAAATAAAAGAATAGTCTCCTACACCTTGTCCACTTGTTTTACTTTCATCTACTATGTTGATCATGACAGACGGAGAGGGGAAGGTCCTGACCGCTGGCAACATGTTTTATAACACGTTATTAGCATGACAAGCTCTTCGTCGACATCGCCGTTGAAGCCACCGTCGACCTCGACACCGACGTCTGCGCCGACGTCCCTGCCGGGACTCCGACGATGTCGACGTCCACGATGTTGTTAGCGGAGCGGATCTGCTACCTCTACCTCCATCGAATCTGCACTGCATCGATATATACCGTCGTCGTCAAGGAGACAGTCCTACAACAATGCCAAACGCCCTACGCGGTATGTATCTACTAATCACTGTCCTACGCGGACATATGAGAACAAACGCCTGGTAGGCTATGTTTAGTGTTTTACTCGTGCATAAATGCACTACCTAAAAGGTACGAGAAGATCACATCATCTTGAAGATTATGTTTGTCTTGCCTATATGCCTGCTGGATATTTGTTTTTCTCCTCAAGAATTATGCGTTGTACTTGAAGTACACCAGCACATATGAGAACAAGCATACATGTATGAACAGTACCGACAGGCGCTACAATTTGTATTTATATAATGAACGACTAAATCTAGCGTTAATTAAAGGGAGGAAAGTATGACGACATCATCGTGGTGGTGTGTCAAGCTCATGCATGAGCTTGTGACCGTGCGACCAGCATGACCGCTGCCACACAACCTGAAAGCATCATCCCTCCTGGCCTAAACGCCACGTCTTTCGGCTAAACGACGTCTCGCTGCATGGCCGCCTGGCATCAACTGCAAATCAGCCAGAAGATTGATCTGTTTTTTTAATCCGAACTATTATCGCAGTACAAGAAACCCACACCATCCAAAATCATCATATACGTGTCATCACCGAATCGATGTCCCTTATCGCGCTGTATGCGACGTGACTCAGGTTGTCTCACTCACATTCACGTATGATTGTCAACCTTGGCTCGAAGCCACTATCCATGTCTCGTGGTGCTTGCAGCTCACTACTCTCGGCACCAAACCGCGGTCTTCTTTCAATGCCATGGATTGTGGCTTGCACGCCGCTACCTTACACCACCGTCACTGAACCTCTGCGTCATGAATCTGCATGTTTTCTCTTTGGACTGTGGGCCCGCATGCTCAAAGCTCCATGTGCATAGAATCCCATCGGTATATGCGTGCGCAGGCAAGAGACGAGACGGCGTCTGTAGTTCGAAACTCAGAAGTCAGAAGCATACAATACATGCGTATCGGGCCTGAAGTCAACCCACTGCGATAAATTTTAAGTTTGGATAAATTGAGCCGGTTAGACCCTATCAGCATGTATGAACTGTATTTTTTCTATTCCCTGTGTTTTATCAATTGTTGATTTTGTCTAACTTTATTTTTCTGTAATTATTAATTATTAAGTAGAATTAATTCAGAAAATTTTTCTGCGCTTTGAATTTAATTATGAAAAGGTAGTGCAAACATTCTATGCCATGTAATTGCAAGAATAAAATCTCGAATGATTATGCTAAAAACATGGTATAAGGTACATGGCCTCTCTAAATCCTTCAGACCTTAGACTTGTCATTTTCAGGCTCATATTTATTTTTCCTAGCACAATGAATTTTTGGGATGAACAAAAATACTTGGTATTAATTGTGAAAATTTACATATACCATGGTTCCGAAAACTGCTAGGATGCTTCTAAGATTATTTTGAATAATCATCCACTATCTTTTTGCACCTTACTCCTTGTTTACACGCAGTAAACTTATATGCACATGGTTTGTTATAATCATATAAGCATACCTTCGTGAAGAAGAAATATCTTGGACTTGCCTTGAATGGCATTAATTATTTAATACGGTCATAATTAAATCCTAGAAGGATATTCTCTGTCACTACGAAGTGAAGTGGACTTAAGCATTGTAATTCTAATTACTCTCTAGAATAACTATATGGCCATAAGAAGTAACAAATTAAGGCATTATGAGACTCATTGCATGAGTAAAATCCCAAATTATAATTACAAAATATTACATTGCATTGAAAGTTGAATTTTTCAAGCTATATGCCTATATAGATTGAGATATAATGTTGCTCTATAAATAATAGCTTGAAGCTTTATACTAAATGTCTAGAAGACAAGATGGTAAATAAGATTTTATCAATGCATATTCTCGAAGAAATGTCTCTTGTGTGTAGAATATCACAGAGCAATGCAATACATGAAGTATTTCAATTTATTATTACTCAAACAGAAATTGAGTTAAATTTTTAGACACCTATATAACCCCAAGTATTATCGGTTGTAATATGTGGTTTGCATATGTTACACACCTTAAAGATTTGTGTATATATCATAACTATTGTATATAGAGCATGAAGCTATCGCTTGACAAAGAATAGAAGTTAAGACATGCGAGAATGATATTATTTAGATTATTTAAGAATTTTCTTGAAGAAAAACTTAAATCATGTGCTTATAAATTTGTTACATTTCAAGTTCATATCCCGAAGTATTGAAAGTAGTAGTGGTGGTGCATTAAGTTTTAATTCTCGTTGAATTAAGTGATTAATGGTTAATTTATTAGCTTGAAGGCTAATATGAAATATCTAATATTCTTAGTTCCAATTATTACCTGAAGTAATATATGCTAATTTCTCATAGAATAAAATTAGATTTATATGTTTCACATATAAACAATTGCCAATTGCCTATCTAAATTGCATTATTGTTTCCACAAAAGAAGCCTCAAATAACCATGAAGGTTATAGTTATTTGTGCACCACTACATGTATGTAGAAGGGAAACTGAATTTCCTAGAAGCACATGAACAATGGGACTATACTGGCATATAAAATTGCTCCTAGAAGGACAAATTTAGCCAAGAACTAATATAATCCTAATATTTTTAGCCCGAGAACTAGAAGTTTTATTCTACCTATCTATGTGAAAAAGATATTTCATGCCATAACCAAAGAATACTAGAAGTATGATTGTATTTTATGGAATATTAGAAGTGATTATTCATAGATGATGCAAGAAGCATATTACTACCTGAAGTAATTATGGCATGAGGGGGAGAAATTTTGGGTAAAGACATAAGAAAATGTGGGTAATATATATTTAATAGGCATATCCTTCTAAATCTATTCTAAGTGCATGTATCAGGACTTGAAGTTCTGCCCGCGTCCCTTCGGGCGAGTTAACTTTCTCTACTGCACTAATTGCACAAGCTTGTAGCTTTGCATTTTTTTGTTATCTATTATATTGGACTCAATACCAATATTCCACATTACACATGTATGTGTATTGCTATGTTATTTCTCATTGAGCTAAACTATCTCCACTCTTGCATGGATATAGCATAGAAGCTATAGTTGTAGCTAGTAGCTACCTTTACACTTCTCTCATAATGAAATTGGCTAGCTAGCATGCTATGTCTATATGTTTCTCGTTGAACTAAGAAATCATTTGCTTTCAATGTCGTATGCATAAGCAATAGATTGGTCTACGACCATGTAGCCTAAGACCAGAGGGAGTGAGATAATATGAAATTTGCTCAATGGAGACTAACCCAGTCGATGAGGTAAATAATTACGAAACTAAGAAGATGGAGAACACACTCATGATGATTTAGGATTTACGAAGAAAAAAGGCATCAAGGGAATTTTGCATTAATGGCAATTAGAAAATTCTAGAAGAAATTCCATGTGAATTTGAATGTTGCATATATATTTGAAGTATATGATCCATTCTTATTAATGTATGAGTACTGTGGATCAATTATTTTGGCTAATAGTAAAGAAGCTAGACAATGAAATAGTTTTATAAACTATGATATTGCACATCAGGGGGGAGAACATCCCTGAGTTTGTAGGAATGTTGAACATTCTTAAGTGCACTATGTGTATTCTAGCTCGCTGCATATAATGTATAATAACCCCCATGTTTAATTATGTGCGTGAATATTTCCATAAAACTCTATCATATATAGCAACATGAATGGGCCTCCACTTGCAGTTGGAGATACATGAATTGATTATTTTAAGCCCATGATAGGGGATATCTATTGGAGATGCTATTAAAGATTAATATTGGCATTAGGGGGAGAGAAAGCCTATGTTTGAATGTCAAATATTATTTGCACATAGAAGGAAAATGATCTAGAGAAATATTCCTTGAAGCTTGAAGCAGGAATATTATCATGCACTAAGTCAACTAATAGTTTGATTAATGCTCTTGTGAAACATGAAGCAGAGCATATGCCGCATATTTTTAGAAATCAGAGGAGTAACTTGAAGTTATAAACAGAAGTTTTGTTTACTAGTAGTAAACTAAATATTACATACTATCAAGCTAAAATCTACGGGGACGCCTAGGGTTATAGTTCAGTGTACACTTATTATAGAAATAAAATAAAACTCCTTCATTCTCATGATAGAACACCTCATGAAGAAGGTTAAGCACCTCATGAAGAGGATCATCTTGAAGATGAAATCCAACACACTAAGTGCGCAACATCTTTAGTGCTGGATATGCAGAACAATAAAATATCTCTTGTTTGGGAAATGGCAAAGAGACAAAATAATCTCATATTATGGGATATTGGGAGAAAATAATAGTTGTCGACAACGCTACTCTACAATTGCAAATGTTTCTCTTACGAGAACCGGATCCGAAAAAACAAGTCCATGGCAAAGTCGCTTGTAGCAATTATATGGGTCGAATGAAGAAATGCGATTGAGGTTGAATCTCCTACTGAGAAGGAATAAATGTTCTGCTATATCTCTGGCAAATGAATGAATGAATATGAATATGCAGTTAATAAATGGATTACGAAGATCCATATAATTCTGAAGAATATAAATTACAACATATGAAAATTAAATCTCATACGAGTACTATTAAGTCTAAGGTAGAATATATTCATTTGAAGTCTCTAGAAGAGCATATACTAGAAGGAATAGTCATCGAATGTCTTCATAGTGAATAACACTATCTCATTGTGTATATCACTAAATAATCTCTCTTGTAGTAGAGTGAGAACATCCTTTAAGGAACACTAATCCATGAAGGATTTACCAGTCAATTCTTGAAGAAAGATCATTTATCCCTGAAGTGAATATAGACCCAAGAGAAAGAAAATGAGGAATTCTAAACACCATGAAGGTGTCATACAAACACTCAGAAAGTGTAAAGCTGCAATAAAAAATATTCAATCCTCTAAATACCATAGAAGGTATGAGAATAATGGTGATTTGACATTTGAATTATCCCCTAAATGCCAAATGCAAGGCTGGATTTATTACTTAGTGGTACAATCAAATCTTGAAGATGTGTAAGTTTAAAAATCCACTATGAGAGAATTATTAGTATTGAAACTCTTGTAAGAGTTTGACACTATCTAGAAGAATTGAATATTGTAATTTATTTATCCCATCATCCTCTGAAAGGATTTATTACCCTAAATGGTAAATTTTTATTTGTTTTGCACAACTAATAAGTGGTTATTTATGTATGAAGCATATTGCTCTTTGTTATACCATATAATTCATAGAAGAATTATGAGACAACTTTTTGAAAGTGTGGTTTGAATAATAAAATTCAAAGGATGGCTTTATGAGGGGGAGCAATTTTATTCAATTTATCTTGAAGATAATTGAAACCACTAGAATTATAAAGATCAAGTAGATCCTATTGCTAAAACATGAAAGTTTATGCATAGATCATGAAGATCAATATCTATTCACGAAGAATAAAATATCCCGAAGAATATATAACCAAGAAGGTTAAATGTTGTACTCTTTTTTCCTATGTGAGTTTTTACTCGAAGGTTTCTCACACAAGGTTTTAATGAGGCAATATGTGCAATGCAATAACGAATGCGATGTACTCTTTTCTCCAAGAACCGTTTTTTCCCATTGGGTTTTGGATGGAGTTTTTAACGAGGCATGTGCATATTGTGGTAATCGCCCAAGGGGGAGTGTTGTAAAACATAAGGACTCTATCCTAGAAGTAAAGGAGAAGGAAGAATCCTAATCCTAGTCCGTTTGTATGTGGGCTCTTACCAAAACTCTAGGCCTTGGCAGGACTATATATACGTGGGAGATGTATGTGTAATTACTGGTATTCAGAGAAATAAAGAATAGTCTCCCTACACCTTGTGTCTACTTGTTTTACTTTCATCTACTATGTTGATCATGAGAGACGGAGAGGGGAAGGTCCTAACTGCTGGCAACATGTTTTATAATAGATAGAAGCGCTCACGCGCTCACTGAGTCACCTCCTCGTTCTCGAGGCTCCCGATGGGAACTCGCCGGTGAGGCGGTTGCCTGCAAGCGTAACACGACAAGGCTCGGCAGCCTACGCAATATGCGGGGAGGCAGCCCACGAGCGTGTTGCCCAAGAGGTTGAGTGGAGGGCCTCATATCGTGAAGGGTCGAGATAGCAGACTAGAGAAGATAAATAGTCCTTTTTAAATTAATCACACCGGCTAACCGAAAATAAATATGGAATTAAAACTATCGGTCTAGTCAAGACTACACCTCTTTATCTAAGTTCACTAGCACCTTTTAAGAACCTATTTAAGCAACAAATAAAGATGTCGGGCTAGCTGGGCTCACCTAAGAACCTATTTAAGCAACAAAGGTGTCGGGCTAGCATAGCTCCTAAACAATATAGTTTGCAAGGTCACACAAACTTATGCAAATAGTACTCTAAACAATGGGAGCTCCAATCAATCTAGTGATGCAAAGCCACAAAGCCTAAGCTCACTAGCAATGCTCAATAACAACATTACACAAACAAATTAGATAGCTCAAAATACTTAGCTACACAACAACTAAGCAATGTGCTAATAAGGCTACCAAGTCAATTAGTCACGCAAGAGAGGCTATTTCTATGCTACACAAGCAAGGAAGGTAACTAGCAAGCTACACAAACTAACTAATTACAAGAGCAACTACACAAGCACAATATATAGAAAGTAAATGTAAGCTTGTGTAAGAGCAATGCAAACCAACGGGATGAACAAGGTTGACACAGTGATTTGTAACGAGGTTCACTTGGTTGCCACCGAGCTAATCCTCGTTGATGAGAAAGCTCAAGGTTGACGTCGATCCTCGTTCTAGTGATGACTACATGTTGGCATTCTTAGCGTCGCTACCAAGAATAGAGTTAAACCCTATCCCCGACAACAGCGCCAGAAAGCCAGTTGGTATGTGTAACGCATACAGACAAATCCGCAAGCGCACGGATACCGTTGTAGCTTTCACCCAGGAGTATTTCAGAGTATCATATTTATATCCTCAGGGAAGTAATGTGTAAAGGGTTAATAACTAACGATCATGTATCTATTAACTTGGTGTACCGACTAGATTGAAGTGGGTGTAAGTGGTAGCATATATGATGATAGATGAATGATACACCGAAGAACTCCATAAAAGATAAAGAGCAGACAAGCAAAGTTGGGAGGTCATCGGAAGAGTTCAAGGTTACTATATGCTTCTCCATTACTATGGTTCTAATCTAGATCTAACCCAAGGATTAACTAAAGCAAATGTCAAGCATAATGATCACATCATGACACTTTGGAGCAGCAGTTCCTTTCCAGTTCTCGAAGAGACTGGGAGGGGGTAACGGGAGAAGGCTGCCAAAAGCTCTACAAAACACCAACCCAAACGTGGTGGAATACAAAGGCCTGGTCGGAGCTTTCATCCCGGGCTACCACAACTATCCCTGGGGTTCGGCGCAACCTCAGGTAACCGATAGTCTAGACACCACGTCTATACTACCGATTACTACTCTAGCCACATATTATAACTAGAGCACTGTCGAGCGGAGATCCATGACAAGGTGCAAACAATTAAACTAACCATGCTTTAGCTAAAGCATAAGGTAAGGTAAGAACTAGATAACCATGTAAGCAATTGAAGTAATAGTATAGAAGATAAAAATATATTGAATACTGAGTCTTACAAAGAAGCGATACAAGATTATACCGATCCTCCGAGGACTCCTCCGGAACTTGAGCATCTCTCCCTCACTCTCAACTAGAGCTATTCTACTACTACATCTGGGCAATGTGGTGAAAAGGACTCCTTGTGGTGTGTATGATCTCTATGAAGATGATTACAAATGATATAGAGAGGTCTCTATATATAGTGGAGGTGCCTTGGAGGAGTGGGGAGCCTCCTCTATAATAGTGAAGGTGCAAACCGACCTCCAAAACCGACCCAACGGGGTTCATTGAACCTGGACACCTACATAACCGTCTATGCATGAAGGCATGCAACCAACTGCAGAAGGTGGGCCTGAGGGGCGCAGTGCGGTTTGCGGCCGCACCAGGGGTGCGGGGAACCCCTAGCACCGCCTTTGGCCACCGACCTTCTCATGTGGGCCTTGGCTGGGCCTGGATGCCTCCCATGTGGGTTGTTAGCCCAGATTTGATGTTAGGTACGCTTTTTTCTTATTTCTTGATTTTACGCTTTGTCAGAAAGCGTATTCTTCTTGCCTTTTCCTGGTATTCTTTGATTACTCCTGTAAGACAAGTGAATCATCAAAACTTGTGGAATTTGTTAGATATAAAAGCCCTAATTCTAGTTTGTGTCATTTTCAGTGGGAGTTGGCGGTTATAAATAGGCAATAAGGGCCGCCAACACTAGACTAGTCACAAATCTCCCACAAAGAGTGCTTACCACAAGCTCTAGCACTTGACCAATTTGGACCACTTGACGCTCTTCACGTCTCTCTTTTACTAGAGTTGATCTTCGCGATCTCCCATGGGGTGAGCACAACACCAACACAAAAAGCCTTCTCCGGAGCCAGAGACAATCTTTTTGCAGGCTTCACGACAGAGACACCAATGACCAAGCCGTCTAGGAGGTGTCAACCTCCAAGAGTAACAAGCACCCACCGACTTGCAACACGAACACCTAGTGCCACTCGATGGACTCTCTCGATGTAACACACTAGCGACCACCCACTTCGCAATTGATTCACACACTAGCAAGCACAAGTGAGTTATAGGGCTTCCTAGCAGTCCCCAAGCATGGACACTAAGTCCCAAGGGTGTTGAGCGCCAGCAAAGGCCGACCAACTGTGGGTATATTACCTCCGTATACCCCAGACCTACATGGGCCCTTCGTCAGGATAAGCCCAGCTCGAAGGCCTTGCAGCACACGACAAGCTTGTCGTGCTCGCCAGGGACTCTCACGAAGCCTTGCCTGCCAAGGAAGATCCTAGAGTTAGATCCGGATTCCTTGCCTTAAGGAACCGCTTGTAATCTGATAAGGACTCGACAACTGTAACCTGTCCTCGGCTATATTAAGGCGAGCAGGGACCCCCTCTCATCTCAATTCAGATCCCATCTGATCACCCGAACTCATAATACAAACCAGCCACCAGAACACATGACGTAGGGTATTACGGCGACTTGCGGCCCGAACCTGTCTAAATCGCCGTCTCTCGTCCCTGGTTTTACGCTTTGCAGACGTCTCCACGCCTCCGCAGTCTAATCTACTAACTTGGGCATACCCCTCGGTAGACTATCGACCATATTTTGTCAACAGTTGGGCGCGTAGGTAGGGTGTGTGTGCTACGACACCATGATCTGCCAAGCGATCATCTTCCTTGACTCCATGATCCTCCCAAGCCCGGCGTCTCCTTCCAGATCGGATCTATCTGGACCTTCGGCGACGCCGTCCTCGCTCCCGGAAGATCGTGGAACCCGCGCAGCTTCCTGCGTCGGACGGCTCGTCGTCCACACATCGCGTCATCGCGCCGGCGCCATGCGCGCCAAGATCCATCCGCTGCGACGACATCGACCGAGCCAACACAAGAGGATCATCGCCGCCTTCATCGTCGCCTCTCCCGTCGCTGTCGTCGCTCGTCGTCGACCAGGATCGTCGACGCCTTCATCGCCGTCGTGGCTCGTCATCAACCAGGATCGTCGACGCCTTCGTCGTTGCCTTCGCCCGTCGTTGTCGTCGCTCATCGTTGACCAGGATCGTCGCCGCCTCTTTGTCGCTTCATCGCTGATGTCACTCGTGTCGTCGTCCAGGATCGTCGCCGCCCTTCGCTCGTCGCCGACCAGGCTCGTCGCCACCTTCGCTCACCGTCACCGTCGCTCGTCGCCGAACAGGCTCGTCACCGCATTCGCTCGCTGTCGCCATCGCCGTCGCTCGGCGTTGAACCAGGCTCGTCGCCATCTTCGTTCGTCGCCGCTTTTGCCCGTCATCGCTTCGCTCGTCGTGACCGTGCTCGTTGCGCCTTCACTCATCGCCGCCAAGCTCAGGGACTTCATTCGTCGCCGCCTTCGCTCGTCGTCGTCTTCGCCCGTCATCGACAGGCTCGCCGCCGTCATCGTCGCCGCCATCACTCGTCGCCGCCTTCGCCCGTCGTCGCCTTCGCTCGTCGTTGACTGGGCTTGTTGCCACCTTCACTCATCGCCGTCCAGGCTCAAGGACTTCGTTCGTCGCCGCCTTCGCTCGTCACCGGCCAGGCCCGGGGACTTCGCTTCATCATCGCCGACCAGGCTCGGGGATTTCGCCTTCATTTGTCGCCGACAAGGCTCGGGGACTTCGCCTTTGCCCATCGCCGTCCAGGCTCAGGGGACTTCGCTCGTCGCCATCCAGGCTCAGGGACTTCGCCTTCGCTCGTCGCTGCCTTCGCTTGTCATCGACCTGGCTCCTCGCCGCCTTCACTCGTCGTCGTCTTCACCGGTCGTCAACCGGGCTCGTCACCGCCTTCGCCCGTCGCCGCCGTCGCTCGTCGTCGACCAGGCTCGTCGCCGCCTTCGCTCGTCGTCGCCGTCGCTCGCCGCCGACCAGGCTCGGGGACTTTGCCTTCGCTCGTCGCCATCCAGGCTCGGGGACTTCGCCTTCGCTCGTCGCTGCCTTCGCTCATCAGTGACCCGGCTCCTCGCCGCCTTCACTCGTCGTCGTCTTCACCCGTCGTCAACCGGGCTCGTCACCTCCTTCGCCCATCGCCGCCGTCGCTCGTCGCCGCCTTCGCCCGTCGCCGCCGTCGCTCGCTGCCGACCAGGCTCGGGGACTTCGCCTTTGCTCGTCGCTGCTTTCGGTCCTCGTCGTCTTCGCTCATCACCGTCTTCGCTCGCCGCCGCCATCATTCGTCACCGTCTTCACTCACCGCCGCCATCATTCGTCGCTGTCTTCTGTTTCCTAAGCAGAAGGTCGTAGGTTCATCAACCCGTCACCGACCAGGTTCATCGACCTGATCTTCGCCCGTCGCCGAGGCTCGTTGGCCTAGCCTTCACTCGTCGCCAATGTGCATCAAGTCGCTCCATGCTGTTCGGATCAGGGTGCTGATTTTGGGCAGCTCATTGGGGCACTTGCTAAATGCTCTACAAGCTCGGCACCACGTGTCTTCAACACCTACTACCAAGCTCGGGGACTAAGTGGATACACTCCACCTTGCAGTGAATGTATTTTCTTTTTCTCTGACAATTCAAGGACGCTCCATCAAAGTGGACTTGCACAGATCTCTACTAGGACTTCGTTGTTCCTTATAGTCTTGCAAGCTCCAAGTGGATACACTTCACTAGAAGAAAGCTCTTCAAAAATTTTCTTGAGCACCTTACATCCTTCTGGCGAGACTTACTTGCCCGACATCGACATCGCCTGCTCGGACAAGCTCAAGATGTCATCGCCAACAGATACAAAGTGCTCGGGGACTAGCTGTGGGGATATTACCTCCGTATACCCCCATGGACCTACATGGGCCCTTCGTCAAGGACAGCCCAGCTCGAAGGCCTTGCAGCACACGACCAACTTGTCGTGCTCGCCAAGGACTCTCACGAAGCCTTGCCTGCAAAGGAAGATCTTAGAGTTAGATCCGGATTCCTTGCCTTAAGGAACCGCTTGTAATCTGATAAGGACTCGACAACTGTAACCCTGCTCCCTGGCTATATAAGGCGAGCAGGGACCCCCTCTCATCTCAATTCAGATCCCATCTGATCACCCGAACTCATAATACAAACCAGCCACCAGAACACATGACGTAGGGTATTACGACGACTTGCCGGCCCGAACCTGTCTAAATCGCCGTCTCTCGTCCCTGTGTTTACGCTTTACAGACGTCTTGCACGCCTCCACCGTCTAATCTACTACCTTGGGCATATCCCTCGGTAGACTATTGACCATATTTCATCGACAACCACCACTTCTATATATAGCCTAAAGGGCTAACTAGCCATTTTGCCCCTTCCCTGGGCAAACTGCATAGTGACCGAACGCACCGAGTCAGCGTCGAGTCAATGGCTGGACGCCACCTGTCCACTCTGTTCAACTGCGACCACTGATCTGAAGGGTTACGAGGATGCTATGCTAGCCGGAAAACAAAATTTTTTGACCCCATAAACCAGGAACTACTGCTAGTTATAGATCATGGGATTACCACTAGACGCGCAAAAGCAGCGGAAGACGTCTCAGTGTAGACGTGCGTGTGGCAGCGGTGCCGTGCAGTTGCTCACGTTCGTCCTTCACGTCTCCACGTGCGGTTAGTCCTTGTGCTCCAGATGTAGCACCTCCGAGGTATCCACACGTACAAGGAGGAAGCGTCACACCTCCAGACTGCTAGGTCTACGAGGAGCAATAGGCACGGGCATGGGGGTGGGTGACGGCTGTCTAATCACGTGGTTAAACCCTGGCCACCCCACACCTCTATTTATAGGCGTCCCTAATGAGCCCGCTGACCTGGAGGCCTATTAGCAAACCCTAATCCCGGTCTGATTCGAGTCCAACTCGAATTAGGCTTCCAACCCCTTAAGCGTGCGACCCTATGGGTTCATGCACACATAGACACGGCCCGAGTACTCCTACTCGCCCGATAGTTGACAACGGCCTCTAGCAAGACGTGTCAACTCCTATGTACGCGCAAAGATCATATCAGACAAACCACCACGATCACATATACGTAATTCTCTTGCCACACAATATTTGGTCCAACTCATAGGTTAACACTTAACCTAAGCACGACCATGAATTTTATGATCCAATCATTTGAGTGGTCCAGTGATATCTCTCTCATGGAGAGGGGAAAATCCCATCTTGATCGTCTATGTCTCACAACATATTTCCTGACAAACTGGAAAACTATATTTATAACAACTATGTTACGAAGTAGCGTTTGATAGTCCCTAAGTAAGTCGATTCATATCTTGAGTACATATCACAATCTCAGGTCTAAGGACATAACGCACATGATGTGTAAAGAGATAATAAGAACATCTCATGTTGGGCCAGTCCAGCCTCATGTCATACATGTGCCGACATTATCAGTTCGTCATCTCCATGTCTATGACTTGTGAAACATAGTCATCAACTAATACATGTGCTGATCTAATATTCATGTGTGTCCTCGCATGAACTCCGATCAGGGACAACTTATCGAATAACCATACAAGTAAAAGAGTTTCACAGACAATTCACATAATTGTCAATCAATACAAGTTTTCTTTAATAGATATTCAATGGACGTATAATAAATCATTAATACAATAGAAATATCATCATTTCTATGATTACCTCTAGGGCATATTCCCAACAGTCTCCCACTTGCTCTAGAGTTAATCTTTTTGATATCTAATACCCATAGACCTCACATGCGCCTCATGCTTAGGCTGTGGAAGAGCCTTTGTCAAAGGATCAGCTACATTCAAATCCATATGTATCTTGCACATCTTAATCTCATCTCTTCTAATGAACTCTCGAATGAGATGAAATTTCTGCAGTACATGTTTGTTCTTCTGGTGATTCTTTGGCTCCTTAGCCTATGCAATCGCCCCATTGCTATCACAATGTAGAGGCAATGGGCTAGACGCATTTGGAAACACACCAAGATCAATGAGAAACCTCCTCATCCAAACACCTTCCTTTGCAGCTCCACTAGCTGCAATGTACTCGGGTTCTGCTGTAGAATCGGACACAGTCTCCTGCTTGGAACTTTTCCAACTGACTGCACCACCATTTGTTGTGAACACAAAACCTAATTGAGATTGTGAATTATCTGTGTTAGTTTGGAAGCTAGCATCGGTGTAATCATTTACAACGAGCTCCTCCTCACCTCCATAGATTATAGGAACACATCTTTAGTCCTTCTCAAGTACTTAAGGATGTTTTTAGCAAGTGTCCAGTGACTCTCTCCTGGATTAGCTTGATATCTGCTCGTAACACTTAGAGCATATGAGACATCCGGGCGTGTACATATCATGACATACATGATGGAACCAATAGCCAAAGAATATGGAACTTTACTCATACGCTCTCGCTCATTAGATGTCGAAGGACATTGTTTCTCGCTAAAGCGCATGCCATGTGACATAGGCAAGAACCCTTTCTTGGACTGTTCCATGTTGAACCGCTTCAACACCTTGTCAATGTACGTTTCTTGGCTTAATCCTATTAGCCTCTTTGACCTATCTCTATAGATCTTAGTGCCAGAATATATGTTGCTTCTCCTAAATCCTTCATAGAAAAACTATTATTCAGTAAAGTCTTTACGGTTTGCAACATTGGAATATCATTCCCAATCAACAGTATGTCATCTACATACAAGATTAGAAACACTACAACGCTCCCACTTTCCTTCTTGTAAACACAAGGTTCTTCTTCACTTTGACGGAAGCCAAACCCTTTGACCACCTCATCAAAACGAATATTCCAACTCCGAGATGCTTGCTTTAACCCATAAATAGATTTCTTAAGCTTGCATATTTTTCCAGCATTGCTAGGATCAACAAAACCTTCAAGTTGTATCATATACACGTCCTCTTCCAAATTTCAATTTAGAAAGGCTGTTTTAACATCCATCTGCCATATATCATAGTCATAATAGGCAGCAATTGCTAGAATGATCCGGATAGATTTAAGCATCGCTACCGGCGAGAATGTCTTGTCGTAGTCAACTCCTTGAACTTGCCGAAAACCTTTTGTGACAAGTCGAGCTTTATAAACTTGGACGTTTCCATCCATATCCTTTTTCTTTTTATAGATCCACTAGGTTCGTGCCCGTGCGTTGCAACGAGAGCAATGATTATTATAAGATAACATATAGCAGGATCAACATCAAAATTTCAATGCAATAAAAGTTCATGGAAATTTTTGTCAAATAATACAACATAAGTTGAAGATGATTCTACTATCTTTGCAAGAATGGAACATATATATTGGGTGTGATAACCCAATTTTTTCCCCTTCAACCTCACCCACTCCCACTTTGTGTGTCGTTCCTAACCGACATCCGAGGTAAGGGAAAAGGAAACCTGAGCTGCTTCTATCACTACAAGAAATGGTGCTTTACATGACGGTTTTCGATGACGTTCTAAGAAAGCATCATAGAATCATATTCTTCATTTGTTAGGTGATTTATATATGACGATCTGAACGTCACGGATTATTTTTACATATTCTAGCAATTGAGTGGTAGATCTATGACGAATATTTTCGTTTCGTCACAGCTCAACGTCCAATATGGCGATGACGTGGCTTGTTTTTTTTTTGCATGGCGCTGATATGGCCTGGCAACATGGGCCTTGTTTTTTTGCCAACATGGGCCTTGTTTTTTTAAAGATCTATGAAAGTTGAAAAGCTCAAAAATTTATGAAACTTTGTAGTTAACAACTTTTAATTTGAAATCATGTTGTCATGCAAAACTGCATTTAAATTTAAAATTTTTGAAATTTAAAATTTTCAAAATACCTCAGATGAAAAATAGCCAAAACGAAAGTCATAAATCTCAAAAAGTTATGAAACTTTCTAGTTAATAAATTTTTAATTTGAAACCATCTTGTTAACGAAAACTACATTTGAAATTTCTCAAATTTGAAATTCAAATTTTGTAAATGACCTCGGATGGAGAAACTTTCTAAACAAAAAGTATAGATCTCGAAAAGTTATGAAACTTTGTAGTTGATAACCTTTTGATTTCAATTCTTTTAGAGCATCAAACAAGCAATTTACACATGGTTTAGCATAATATGAGGGAAATTAAAATGGAATATAGACACAAATGACAAAGGGGTGGAGTGGTAGTGGAGGTTACACGCGCATGTGCGAGAGGTCGCTGGTTCGAATCTTGGGTAATGCGAAGTGCAAAAAAATCATAAAAAATAATAAAATATACTATTGGAGTAGATGGGTCTTGGTTAATGCGAAGTGCAAAAAAATCATAAAAAATAATAAAAAATACTATTGGAGTAGATGGGTGGTGTAGCTAGCTAGTGGGGCCTCTTCCCTAATTTTAAAAACATTTCCCCTATTTTTTTGGATTTTTTTCGCTCAAACTTTGTCGATTATTCTATGACGAAATGAAATGACAATCAGTGACGGCTCCAGTTGGTCCAGCAAATGTATGACGTGAGATACATGACAGATTTTCCGATCGTCATGACAAGTTAACTGTGACGTGTTTTCAACTGTTTATGACTAAAGTGATCGTCATGTAAAGCACTATTCCTTGTAGTGTACGAAGAGCAATACCGCCGAAGCTGATATTAGGAACGATTCTTAAGAAGCTGCTATATGAATCAAAGACGTGAAGAGATCCGAAGAAATCATAGCAGTCCAAATCAGGATCGGACGGTCGGCAACTTTTTCGGCGACGTGGCCACCGTTCCTGGCGGAGGAGCAACCCATCCTTGTTTTGGGTAATTGTCGGATCACATTTCGTTCCTCAACCGATAACCAATGGTTCCCAATGCAACAAACCATGTCCTTCCCTAATCCCATGTTGTGGAACTACCACATCTGCTTCACGCCTTCACCCATCACTCAAAGTCCTCCTCTAATCCCATCACTTAGTCATTACCACCGCTGCTCCATCCATGAAAGCAACAACATCACAAGCATGATCCCAACTGAGCAAACCGAAATACACCGTACATTAGCAGGCAGGCTTCCTCGTCAGGTCCTGCTCGACGTTTTTATCGGCAAGGCTATCCCGAGAAAGAACACCAGCAGCAAGCTATACAATGAAAGCAAATTTGGCTATCAGAAAGTACACATATATTTGATGCATGTGTAGAACCACCAGAACCCAATGAATAATCACAAAATCAACATTGCACGATATGAAGCACATGGGAAAGTTAAGGTCGGACTAAGGTACATTATTTCCTCTCAAGCCCTACTTGAACATTCTATTTGTCACTAAGCCACAATTTCCAGTTCAAATTTCTCTTCTTTGCATGACGTTATGAAGCCATAACCTATCTTTTCCTTCCACACCTAGAAAGCCTATGTTGGGCTAACATGTCTATTTTGAAGAGTTAAACATCCAAACTAAAATTCATTATAGGAGTAGGCAAAGCACAATGATCCATAAAAGAAAATAAGATAATACATCTTTATGTGTGCTTTAATTAACCTGGTCAACATTAAGGAATGCTAAGATTCGAATTGATTTTTTAAAAAAATGTAAACTTACAAGATACAATGATATGGAATATAAAGAAAACAGTTAAGAAAATGATGAGGTGCATAATCAACCATCCATCTGAAATCTGAAGGACAATCTTGACATGTTTTTTTCTTATCTAAGGATGGGATGCATACAAATACAGTGCTACGATGAAACGAATATTCTATTAGCACAACCAAGCCGCAGCATATCAGAATGATGGAAGTCAGCAATCGTCGGGGGACTTGGCACCGGCTGCCATTATATCCCCGCACAAAGTTGTATTGCGTCTTTGAGGGCCAGCGACGCTGGCTCTGTGGTCCACTGCTGGCAGTACTCTTCTGGCCCAGGCAAGTCAATGCGTAGTTGAGGACTTGAGGTGTGGATGGATGGTGTTGAACTCCTCGCCGCTCCTCTGCACAGCACGCCTCCCTCAGACTCCTGCAACTGTCGTCTGTGCTCGGTCGACTGAGAATCACTGAACGTTGACGATTGTCTACATACCTTGGAGCAACGTGATACGGTCGATGGCTCCGTGGGCCCCTGATGGTGTGGCGACCGAAGCCATTAGCGTGCCAGACCAGCGTGTGGAGCCTGTGGTTCGCGTCCTGGTATAACATCGTCTCTCTGCCGTGACGCCGACCCTGAGGATGACGACGGGGGTGCTGCTGCTATGGCCGCCCAGGACGCGGTGCTCGGGGAAGGGTTGGGACTGGCCGCCGCCGCGCCGCGGAAGGGGCGTTGGGGTCGGGGCGTGCCGCGTGTCAGCTCAAAGGCTGAGTGCTCGCGATGGCCGAATGGCGAGCTCCAACGTCCATCAGAGTCGTGCGCCGCATGAAGTCGCGAGCAAGGCCAAGCAGATGCGAGAGTCAGAACCTAGATAAGGCGCGGCTCGAGGACGGGATCTCGAGGAAGGTGTCTGCTAGCACCGGCGGCGGGCGGTGGAAGGTGGTGTGATTTTGGATAGGCTTCACCATGGCCGGATGGGGATTTTTTTTTGGAGAGGTTTCATCCTGATCTGGCGGTATTTTTCTGCGAGCGGCTTCACCACTATCCGGTAGACGGGTCCTCTTCATATTTTTAGTTGTAGAGATTTGCACTCTATGGGTCTTACCCCATCAGGCGGGTCAACCAAGTTCCAAACTTGATTGGTTCCCATGGAATCTATCTCGGATCTCATGGCACTATGCCATTTTTTGGAATCTGGGTCCATCATTGGCTCGGCATAAGTCGCAGGTTCGTCATCGTCTAACAATAACACATCCCCACGCAACTCACGGATTCTTGCCGACCTTCATGGTTAGGGCGGGGTGTCTGTTGTCATAGGTAGCTCAACTTGTTTTGCTAGATTAGCATCACTCGTGGAGTCAATCCCTGTTGTATCATCCTGAACTTCTTCAAGATACACCTTCTGCTCTCTCTTGTCTCTTTCAAGAAACTCTTTCTCTAAGAAAACTCCGTTTCGAGCAACAAACACTTTGCCCTCTGAACGGTTATAGAAGTAATACCCTAAAGTTTCCTTTGGGTATCCCATGAAAAAGCACTTGTCCATCTTGGGTGTTAATTTATCTGATATAAGTCGTTTGACATAAACTTCACAACCCCAAATCTTTAGAAAAGACAAACTAGGACTCTTACCAGTCCACATCTCATATGGTGTCTTAACTACGGACTTAGACGGTACCCTGTTTAATGTGAAAGCGGTTGTTTCTAGAGCGTATTCCCAAAACGATAAAGGACGGTCCGACTGACTCATCGTAGACCGAACCATGTCTAACAAAGTCCAGTTACATCGCTCGGACACGCCGTTTCTCTGAGGTGTTCCGGGTGGCATAAGCTGTGGAACAATTCTGCAACTCTTAAGATGATTGCTAAACTCGTGCCTCAAATATTCTCCTCCACGATCATATCGCAAGGCCTTAATTTTCTTGCTACGTTGATTCTCTATCTCATTCTGAAATTCTTTGAACCTTTCAAATGTCTCAGACTTATGCTTCATCAGATAGACATAGCCATATCTGCTAAAATCATCAGTGAAGGTTATGAAGTATTAAAATCCGCCTCTAGCTGTCGTACTCATTGATCCACATACATCAGTATGTACAAGTTCTAACAAGTCAGACGTCCTCTTAGGAATACCTGTGAAAGGCGACTTGGTCATCTTGCCCAACAAACAAGCCTCACATGTCTCGTATGATTCAAAATCAAACAAAGTTAGAAACCCATCAGCATGGCGCCTCTTCAAGCGATTCTCACTTATATGACCCAAACGACAATGCCACATATAGGTAGGACTTAACTCATTAAGCCGAGGCCTTTGAGCAGTAACATTACAGATAGACATAGGTGCATCATCAAGATTTAAAATAAACACCATTCACAATGGATGCAAAAGCCACAAACATATCATACTTAGAGATCACACAACCATTGTCTTTACTCGTAAATGAATAGCCATCCTTCATCAAACATGAAGGTGACACAATGTTTCGACTTAAACTTGGAACAAAATAACAATTATTCAACTCCAAAATAAATCCTGATGGGAGGTGTAGTTGCATCGTCCCGACGTTCAATGCAGCAACTCTTGCATTATTGCCCACGTGGAAATCAACCTTCCCTTTTCCAACGCTTCTACCTCTTATCATTCCCTGCATCGTATTGCAATTATAAGCAACCGAGCCGGTATCAAATACCTAAGAATCAATATAAGAGTTAGCGAGGAAAATATCTGTAACATAAACAACAAGTGTATGAGCGACGGGAGTACCTTTACCACCGCCATCCTTCTTCAAGGATGCTAAGTACACCTTTTAGTTTCTCTTCCAGTGACCTTTCCCCTTACAGTGGAAGTACTCAGAATCAGGAGTTGGTCCAGCAGCGTCAGGCGCAGGAGGGTTTGGCTTAGAGATCACATCTTTGGCCTTGCCCTTGCCCTTTCTGTTCTTCCAAAAGTTGACCTTCTTCTTAAAGTTGGGCTTGTTTTGGATCGTCATCACATGGCTGCTGCCAGCACCTTTCTTGATGTCCACCTCTGCTGTCTTAAGCATGCCACACAGCTCATTCAAGCCCCTCTCTGCGCCATGCATATAGTAGTTCAAGATGGAGTTCCCATAGCTAGGTGGGAGAGAAGAGAGAATGAAGTCAGTAGCCAACTCTGGACCAATTGGGAAGCCTAGATTCTCCAACCTCTGTGTGTAACCAACCATCTTGATCACATGTGGCCCAACTGTTGCGCCCTCTGCTAGCTTAGTCTCAGCAAGAGACTTAGAGACATTGAATCTTTCAGTCCTAGCCTGAGTCTGGAACATCTCATCCAGCTCTATGATCATATCATAGGTTGTATGGTTATTATCAAACTGCATCTGTAGATCTAGTTCCATGCTAGCAAGCATTAGGCATCCCACTTCAAGATCAGCATCACATGCTTTCTTGTAAGCGGTTTTCTCAGCAGCAGGCGCATTATCAGCAGGTTCCTCTGGTGGGGTGTCTAGAATCTCTTCCTTTTTCTCAGCCCTGAGAACAATTCTCAGGTTGCAGATCCAATCCGCATAGTTTGTTCCAGTCAAATTATCTTTCTCAAGTATCGAACGTAAAGTAAATGGTTGAGGTGTGGGTGCCATTTATCTACAACAAAAGTAAATGCAAAATATTAAGACAATGTATCCAAGATAGAGTAAATGATTTAAAACTTTAATAAATTTACTCCCACTAAGATCAATATACCTCTATTGAATCTTAGTGATTCAAGACCCAAAGTAACAGGTCTACTAGTGAGCTTTAGCATCACCGCTAGTGGACATGGTAGATCAGTAAGCAACTCTTTGCTAATCATGTCACATATGACTCTTGTTGTTGGCCAACATCTCTATGCGTGCTCAACTCCTTATGATTCAAGGTCCCTAACCGTTAGGATGACCTTGTTCAAGCAACCAACCCTTCTGCAGTAAGTATCTGATATGAACCTACCTAGTCAAGGAAAATCAGTGACACCCTAATTTCATAGGCGCGCCATCGATTGTTCAAGACATATGACAATGCAAGGTTTGGGGAAGCATATGACTTGAACATTACTGAGGGATCGTTCTACACTTTCACTACCGCATGTAGACAATAAACATGAATCACACGTGAAAGTATAACATTATAAGATAATAGCATAAACACAGATATGACTTGGTATAGCCCAGTGTCCCTTTGGAGATCTCCATCTCCACTAATTTGTTCACCATGATCATCTCCATCTACATGGTACATGTACGCCATCCTCCAGCGATGAATCCATCGAGACTAGCTACAACTAGCATAATTAATAAAGTAATTACATAGTCGCATGAAGGATCATCATAATTTTGGCACGCAGGCCATTACATCAAATGGACAATATATATGTGGCTCCAGCCATATTGTCATAATCACGACATGCAAGTCATGAAATAATTACATACATGCATCACATACACATAAGGGCTATACCAGTCATTGAATTCCTGCATAAAGAGTTAAACGTTCCCGGCGTCTAATCTTGAAACGCAGAAAACATAATTTTCCTAGCCATTTTTTGCAAATCTAAATTTGAGGTAACTGGTCAGGGCCGGTGAAAAATAGATGTAAAATGTTTTGTAGATCGATTTTCGTTTAAAGTTTGTCTCAATCTGAGGTTGTTTGCAAAAGTTACGGCTGTTGGTAGTTCTTAGCTTCACTAAAAATAGAGCTAGGCAACTATCCCCGGTAACGGCCAAGAAATGCTTGTTGACACTAGCCAACGTCGTTACTAGGAGCAGACTATGGAATCTATTCCAGGTAACGGTGTCAGAAGTGCTTGAAGCAAGTCCGGTCACTTTACCTAAAGGAGTGAAGCTAAAGCAGCTATCTACTAATGCCAAGCGGGGTTGTCAATCCCGACACTAGTAGGAGCTAGCTAGAGAGATTGCAATCTACCAAGAGGAGATTCTGCAAGCGTACAGAACTATCGTAGTAGCACTTCGCCTGGGAGTACCAGGTGTCGATTTATTTGATCCCAAGGAAAGGCTAGGGTGGTGTATGAGTCAAGTCAAGGAGGGGATGAGAGTCGAAGAAAAGAGAAAAGGAAAAAGGAAAGAAGGGAAAAGAGAGGATGGAAGGCTAGAAAGAATGTATGGGTGGATAGGTAAGGATGATATGGATGGCTAAGGTAAGGTGGATGGATAGGTAGATAAGGGGTAACTAAAGGATAACTAACTAATTACTAACTACTAACTACTAACTACTCCTAGATAACCACAGAGCAAGATAACTACGAAGCAAGATATTTACGAAGCAAGGCAGAGAAAAGTCAATAAAGCAACTAAGTTGAGTATAGTTTTATTCCTATCTTATCAAGTATCGAGGCGTACTGGCCTTTACCACTTACTTAGGTTGAACGCTAGCACAACGAGCCTTACTGTTAAACTGGGCCAACTACGTGGTGGAATTCAAGGCGCACAGGGCTGTCACCACCTGCTTGCTACCACAGTTATCCGGGGGTCCAGCTGTATCTGAAGGTAAGTCTATAACTAAGCACCACGCTTAACTATATTCTAACTATCTCTACCCTAGCTTTCAATAGAGACACCCTTGCGGACGTCAGAGCAAATACTTGACTTAATAAGATAAACACTAAACTAACTAAGCAACCTATTGGCAAAAATCAATCACTAAGCACACTAGAGATTAACTACTATGGCTAAGTGAATTGAACTGTAGGATAGCTAGGTCACACTCAAGGTACTTGATAAAGTAATACTGAAAGTAATACTGAAAGTAATGCTTAAAGTAATACTGAGATAAAGATAAATGTACCTGAGATACGAGATAGCAAACCAGACTAGAGACGCCGGGAAATCAACCGACCTCCGATGTCAGTCGCTCGCACCCGCTTCTCTCTTAGCAAGCTCTACGCTCCTTTTACCAAGGACTTAGGCTGAGCTGTGCTAAACTAAGAGCCGCGCTGTAGCGAGGGCACTAGAGCTATACTCTCTCTACTAGCTAACCTACTTGCCTAAGCTCTCTGAGCTTCTAACCTAACTCTCACTTGCTTCTCTTGCTTGTGTGTTGCTTTCTCTGGGATGGTACTCTAGGATGTGATGGTACAAATGAAGTGGTGTCACCAGGGGGGTATTTATAGTCTTGAGGAGTGAGGGGGGTACTTATAGGGGGCAGCCAGCCGACCTAGGGCTAACCCTAGTGGCGGGCGCCAGCCCTAGGTGGCGGCCGCCACCCCCATCACCGTTGGATGCACCGCCTCTGCTTCAACAGCATCCAGGAGCTCCAGAGAGGCGGTTGGTAGGTCGGTTGCATGTCCAAGTAACTGCCATCCTGCCTTGATCCACGCCACTCCATCCTGAGTCGTCCGATGCCACTGACCTAGTGACCAAGGGCCAAGATTTGGCCTTGGGATGGTCACACGGATCAGTGACGTGGCAAGGGGGAGAGTTGGGCCTCTCCAAGTGGCGGGCGCCACTTTTGGGTGGCGGGCGCCACCTCTAGCTGGCGGGCGCCACCCCACTCGGGCCCAAATGGGTCCTGGTGAGTGGGCTTATCTCCTGGTGGGTCCATTCTTCAAATTTGGTCCAAATTCCTGCATTCAAATAAAATTCTATGGACATATGGAATTTGGTTAGTTTGAAACCAATTTGACTACATTTCATGCCTTTTTAGTGAACTTTAAGGTAAAATGTTGATGGTAAAACAGGTGTTCAAGGACCATCAACAACGGCCATTTTACCGAACAAAGCTACTTTTGCAGATTTCCTCATGCCGCCGCACATCTCATGCACCCGGCTTTGGACCTAGATTCGATTAGATCAATCTGATAGATCTTCATCTTGCCATGATTGGATTTATACGTATCACTTAAATCCGATGGCGGAATTCTGACCGGTAGGAGTAGATCGTTACATGACAAACACGACAAGATCACGAATCAAGATCAGAGACTGATCTACAACCGCACATATCTCTATATGCACACAACCAAATCTATAATGAGGCAGTAACGACTCTGATATCACTGAAGGGTTACGAAGATGCTACGCTAGCCGGAAAACAAAATTTTTCGACCCCATAACCTAGGAACTACTGCTAGTTATAGATCACGAGATTACCACTAGACGTGCAGATGCAGCGAAAAACGTCTCGGTGTAGACGTGCGTGTCGCAGTGGTGTCGTGTAGTTGCTCACGTTCGTCCTTCACGTCTCCACGTGCGGTTCGTCCTTGTGCTCCAGATGTAGCACCTCCGAGGTATCCACACGTACAAGGAGGAAGCGTCACACCTCCAGACTGCTAGGTCTACGAGGAGCAATAGGCACGGGCGTGGGGGTGGGCGATGGCTATCTAATCACGTGGTTAAACCCTGGCCGCCCCACCCCTCTATTTATAGGCGTACCTAATGAGCCCGCCGACCTGGAGGCCCATTAGCAAACCCTAATCCCGGTCTGATTCGAGTCCAACTCGAATCAGGCTTCCAGCCCCTTAAGCGTGCGACCCTATGGGTTCACGCACACATAAACACGACCTGAGTACTCCTACTCGCCCGATAGTTGACAGCGGCCTCTAGCAAGACGTGTCAACTCCTATGTACGCGCAAAGATCATATCAAACGATTCACCACGATCACATATACGTAATTCTCTTGCCACACAATATTTGGTCCAACTCATAGGTTAACACTTAACCTAAGCATGACCATGAATTTTATGATCCAATCATTTGAGTGGTCGAGTGATATCTCTCTCTCATGGAGAGGGGCAAATCCCATCTTGATCGTCTATGTTTCTCAGCATATTTCCTGACAAACACGAAGACTATCTTTATAACTATCATGTTACGAAGTAGCGTTTGATAGTCCCTAAGTAAGTCGATTCATATCTTGAGTACATACCACAATCTCAGGTCTAAGGACATAACATACATGATGTGTAAAGAGATAATAAGAACATCTCATGTTGGGTCAGTCCAGCCCCATGTCATACATGTGCCCACATTATCAGTTCGACATCTCTATGTCTATGACATGTGAAACATAGTCATCAACTAATACATGTGCTGATCTAATATTCATGTGTGTCCTCACATGAACTCCGATCAGGGACAACTTATCGAATAACCATACAAGTAAAAGAGAGTTTCACAGACAATTCACATAATTGTCAATACAAGTTGTCTTTAATGGATATTCAATGGACATATAATAAATCATGGATACAATAAAAATATCATCATCTCTATGATTACCTTTAGGGCGTATTCCTAACACGATCTCCAATGGCTAATTCAACTCCCACGCGAGTTAAAGTGCGACCGGACGCACCGGTCCACAAACTCTGGTCAACTGCAGTGCCACCCAACGACTAGTGACAAGCGACCGAGCGCACCAGTGCCAAAACGACCGGACGCCTGGTCCTCAGCGTCTAATCGCGAACAGAGAGGTTCCTGAGAGGGTTTTACTCGACCGGATGCGCTAGATCGATGTTAATCAGACGCACCCCAGTGTCTGGTCCACCAAACCCTAGCAACTCAACATACATCAGCATGACCGGATGCTCCAAGCGACGAGTCTGGTCATTCTCAAGCCAGAGTTCGGTCAACACCAGAACTGAGCTGACTCCTCGGGCCACTTACCGGATGCATCTGGTCACCACCAGGACAGCGTCCGGTCACCTCAGTGACCACCGAAAAACGCTGAATCATGCGGAGCTTGCAAAATGTGCCAACACCAACACCACCAAGTCTTTGCTCAAGCCTCCCGACACTCAGTACCAACAATTTCAAAGCCTCTAACTCGCCCTTCACCTTCGCAACTGGTCCATCAAGCCAAGTCTTGCCTTGCTCTTCACCATCTTAGCCACATGACTTCATGTCATGTTACATATGCAATAAGCCACATGACTCCATGTCATGTTACATATGCAATAAGCTCCTTCTTCACATTTATACCTATGGACTAATCTCCTGTGTATCTCACATAAACAAAATTAAAATTAGTCTACCTAAAGTTGTCACCCACTACTACACACAGCCACTGTAGGGGCGGCTCCAGAAGCACTGTAGGGACGGCTGGCCCAACCGCTCCTATCAAAGTGTACTTACAGTGGACCCACTATAAGGGCGGTTGGGGCAGCCGCCCCTACAGAGCAGCCGCCCCTACAGTGAGATCCACTGTAAGGGCGGCTGGTGATTGAACCGCCCCTACAGTGGATCCACTGTAGGAGCGGTTCAATCACCAGCCGCCCTTACAGTGGCTCTCACTGTAGGGGCGGCTCTAGATTGAGCCGCCCTTACAGTGGCTCTCACTGTAGGGGCGGTTCAATCTAGAGCCGCCCCTACAGTGCATTTTCTAGCAAAAAAATAAATATTTATATAATTTAAACCACAGCACAGCATATATTACTATGCCAGAAAACGTTATCAGTGATAATAAGTAGTGTAAACTCATATGAGCATATTACTATGCCAGAAAACGTTATCAGTGATAATAAGTAGTGTAAACTCATATGAGCAGTGGCCTAAATATTACATTCATACCATGTATATATCTAAGAATATTGCTAAATGGCTAACAGTCTTTCAGATGACATGCACATGACATGGTTTTAGAATAAGGACTAGATAAAGTTACTTCTCCAATTCCCGGTCTTCACAATCAGCCGAACACTAATCGATGGCCAAGCAGACATTCTACCTGCAAAAACTGTAATCAATTTCCTGGGCTAAGCACACACAAAAAGTATTCAGCCAAAATACTTGCTACATATTTATCTGATGCCAAAATCTGATAATTTGATTGAATTAAGCTGCTTGTTAGTTGAGAGTAAGTCAGCCAAAATACTGTGAACATACTACTACCTCCTGTCACATTAATTTGTTGTTTCAGGTAGATCCTACAAGCAAGGTTATTACAACGTAGATAGAATGTCTAGCTTCTTTATCCCCTCTGCTCTCTATTAAACTGAAGCCTCACTAATTTTGTACTACTTTTAAATTCTTGGGAGGGCATAGCTCGGTAATTGGTACTATTAAATTGATTGGTAATATTAGCATTACAATAGTCACCAATCAATTAGCAGCATGGACTGACCTCAATCGACATGGTGCAAAGGTTCAACAACGTTGTGGACAACAACTATTTCTGTAGGGGCCGTAACCATCAAGCATGCTGCTCACTGACACCTCCCAGAACGACATGCCTGAAATCCACATGCAATCCAATATAAATGGTGTGGTATTCAGCTATGATCCAATAATTAGACAGGTGCAGGTGCAGTAAGAATATATCACTCCATGAACCTTTCTCACTAGTTGGCAAAGATGTAGGCCAGCCAATCTGTGTTGAGTCAGAGGACGGGTTAAGCTCCAAAACAGAAATCTACCAGCTGGGGCAATTTATAGTCTCCACAAACCTATGCTAACAAGTAGTTTGTTACATAGTAGAGTTGACTAGCAATGTCATGTAACCAGATTTGCTAATTCTTGCTTGATCAAGGGTAGGGGAGGACAGAAATAGAGCACATACCCTGTCAAAGAATAATGTCAGCATCCTTCCCTCATCGCTGCAAGCTTTCCTAGAAAACAATGCAGCTTTAGGAAAAAATAACCAACACAAAGAGAATAGGAAACACACCCATTCAGTCCAGTTCATACTATTAAAAATTTAGAATCAAAGAGATAGAAAGAACTCAAACTTGACATTTAGTCACTACATATAGGTCATCCAGTCCAGTTCAGTTCATACTATTAGATACACTACATATAGGACAAAGAAAGCAGTGTCGAGGCCAAAAGAGATAGAAAGAACTCAAACTTGACATTTAGCACAGTTGGAGCAACAGCCACCGCCGAGAATGTAATAGTGCAGCCATTCAGGCCCATAGAAATGATTTTAACTGCCTTCTCCTTTGTTTTCTTATTAAGTGATCTGCACTAAAAAAATACATTTTGATGACACGGAAAACATTTGTGGGTGTGTTTTGTTAAAAAAGTACGAGTAGTTGTACTGCTGTTCAAATAGTTATTTTCAAACAACCATTTTCTATTTGTATCCGTATCCGTATCCAAATATCACATGGTTAGAACTTCACCCTAGGGTTCTGAAATAATGATGTAAAACAAAAGTAGTTGGTTGCTAAGTTGCATGGATACGGATACGTGTATCGGTATCGGAAGGATACGGATACGTGGATACGGCAATTTCCTAAAACAACCTATACGCGGATAGGCACAAGTGGTCAAAAGTGGTTATGAAGGAAACATTTGTGTCTCTGGAAGCCTTGTTGACATGTACGCCAAAAATGGTACTCTTCTAGGTGCATATTCAGTTTTCTGCACCATACAGAAGCCAGATTTGAAGTGCTGGAATTCTATGATAGGAGGATATGGCAATCATGGGGATTCTGAAATGGCCTTCAAACTATTTGGTGACATGATTCGTAGTGGTCTGCAACCTGACCATGTAACTTATATCTCCCTCCTTTCTGCTTGTAGCCATTGTGGGCTGGTAGAGAAAGGAAAGCTTTATTGGTTCTGTATGATAAATGATGGCATTGTACCAGGGTTCAAACACTACACTAGCATGGTGAGTTTGTTGGGTAGGGCAGGTTTATTGGAGGAAGCAGTTGAGTTAATTAATAAATCCCCTTCTGCCAAGAGATATCCTGAGCTATGGAGAATTCTGCTAAGCTCTTGCGTGACATTTAAAGATATGTCAATTGGTGTTCATGCTGCTGAACAGGCACTGGAGCAGGATCCAGATGATTTCTCGACACATATACTGCTTTCAAACCTTTATGCATCTATAGGAAAATGGGATAGTGTGTCTGAAATTAGGAGAAGGATAGGAGGGCTGATGGTTGAAAAGATGCCTGGGCTTAGCTGGATCGAGATTAAGAAAATAGTCCATGTGTTTTCTGCAGACGATGAATGTCACACTCACATAGATGATTGTCGCGATGATTTGCTTAGAATAAAGGGAAACATGGGACTGTTGGATAGTTGTAAAAATGAAGTAGTGTTAAATGGGTAGGTTGCCTTTGTTGTCAAATGGAAATGGGGTTGACCTCGGTTCCCAAAAAAATGGTTAAGTTGTCATGAACTTGTTTCTGTTGCATAGGAGTTGGCATGCTTTCCTTTATGGCTCCAAGAAAGCTGATGTGTATAATAAGAATTTTCAGCATAACAAATGATATGAGGAGCTATATATCAAGCATCCAACAATTTCTGAGGTATGCTTACAAACAAGCAAGTTTAAGCCTATGTTCTATGTATCTACTGCAGCAATGTGCCTATTTGCTTCTGTTTCAGCTTCTCTGTCATGAACAGCAGAATTTATGGCTATAGTTTTTTTCCTAAAGCAACAAGCAGCCGCAAACTAGGAAGCAGACATGAACTAGCAAAGAGATCGAGAACAGTGAAGATTAGCTCAGGGAGTTCGGCAGTCCGCTGGAGCCTGGAGCAGGGAAGGGATTAACTCACAGGAGCAGGGAAGGTCGCACGGATGCTCGGCGCCGGCGTGTAGGGACGGTCGGATGCTCGTCGCCGGTGGCCGGTGGGCGGCGAAGCGGTCGCGCGCGGGGAGCCGGGCGACGCGATGCGAGCGATGCGGCCTCATGCGAGGGAGCCGGTCGGATGGATGCGGGCGATCCTCGTCGCCGGTGGCCGGCGGGCGGCGGAGACGCGGTCGCGCGCGGGGAGCCGCGGCGGCGCGATGCGACCTCGTACAGCGGTACAGGCAGTCGGGACTCGGGAGGATAGGGCAACGGGAGAGAGGATGAGAGGATATGTTGTAAATCATTGGGCTTTTGGGATGTTGGGCTGATGTTTGGTATTCTTTCTTTTTATTTTTTTCTTTCACAAATAAATTTATTTGATTCTCAGAAAAATAAATAAATATATAGGATGATATCTATTTATTTTTTTCAGTATTTTTTCATTAGATAAGAAATATTATATATAGGATAATATATATTATCAGCATGTGGGTGGCAAAAGCGAGCATGCAAGCACTTTTATTCCCACGGGAATTTCCTTTTTCCTTTTAAAATTTCAAATAAAAGCACATATTAAAACCCCTTTTAAAATGCTATCTTCTCCAGAATATTACAAAATATTTTGAGACACTTTAAGATAGCGATTTTCACAAAGATAATTAAGGGCTTTTTTTGGATTTCTCACCACGTCACTAAGCGTATACAAATACAAAATGAGACGCACATTTAGTGGCACTAGATAACCATTGCAATTAAAAATTTTTCCTCTTTATAGTACGGTTATCTAACCTAAACCCGGTCACACTCTCTATAGTGTCTTGACCGGAAAAATAAATATTCTATTTTTTATACCTTTGCCATGAGCCCATAGGATATATTTTTTCTTTTCGAGATATGAGCCACCATGACAATGCTCTAGCTACATCACTTGGTGTGTAGCAACCTATCTCAAACCACAACACTCATTGCAATAGTTAGTACATGTAGATTTCACCAATTATCCAAAACCAAATTAGAGCTTTCAACTCCATCTTGTAAAAATAAAACAAACCAAAGAAAATAAAGTAAATGAATCAAATTGTATTTTAATTTCAAGAAACATAAATTGCAAAAAATAAAAATAAAAAACAAACCATTCGCGAAAAATACATGAAAGTAGGATTTAAATCTCCACTAAAATCAAGTAAGATCGAATAAAAAAGGGTGCAACCTCATTTTTCTAACTTATTTACACTAATAGCTTCAAAACTAGGGTCTAATTGCTTCATACAAAGCTCAAGCACCTTTCTTTATTATAATTAATGCATAAATATTTTAAATTTTATTAATTAGTTAGAATAAATAATTTCAAAGACAACAAATATTTTACTCGGGTTGAACAGTGTGTCCCGAGGTGGAAGAAGGCTGGTTGTATGTTTTATTCGGATGTCCACTGTAGGGGCGGCTCAATCACCAGCCGCCCCTACAGTGGAGCAGTGGTTCACTGTAGGGGCGGCTGGTGATTGAACCGCCCCTGTAGTGCTCCACTGTAGGGCGGTTCAATCACCAACCGCCCCTACAGTGTTTTGTAGGGGCGTCTGGTAACGATGGGCACCAATACACCACTGTAAGTGCGGCTCTAACACTAGCCGCCCCTACAGTGAAAGAGGTCTCGTATTTACAGAGCTTTTTCTAAGTAGTGACCCAATTACCAAAACCAAACTATGGAGCTTTTCAGCATGTAAACCGCCACCGCGTCCAAGACCTCGTCGGTGATGCCATTGCCCGCGAGCGAGAGCACGCGGAGCTTGGTGGCCAGTTGAGCAGCATGGGCGGGAGGCCACCGCTAAGACTGTAACTGGAGAGGTCGAGGTGGTGCAAGTGCTCAATGCGACGGGGTCTGATGGGAGCGTGCTCGAGAATTGCACGTTGGGGAGGACGACGCGTCGTCGCCACCCGCTGTCGCCATTGCCACCATCGCATGCGCAAAAGAGAAGTTGCCATTGCATCAGCGGTGGCCTATGGGAAGCCATTGCAGACAACGTTGTTCTAGATGGATGACATGGTGTCGTTGTAGCTCCGCCAGTTGGCCAACAAACCCAGCGGGTCTGCAACAACTGTGTTCTTGAAGGCCATGAGGAGCACCCCATCGACATTGAACTCGCACGCGTTGATGCACCGCGAGGTGAGAAGAAGCTGCAGCCACCCCGCTGCCTCCTGCCATAGCTCCTCTGGCGCCCCTCCTCCGCCCATCCAATGTTGTTGCACTGCGGCGTGTTTCCTTTAATTGGCATGTATTTGATAAAATATCAATGACAATGTATGACGGTAATGTTACCACGTTCTGAGTTCACAGTACGTCATCGTATTTTCTGTAGTTTAAAGGGTGCTGCGGTGCACCGTTGACAGCACCCTTTAGTCCCGGCTGGTATTACCAACCGGGACTAAAGGGGGGCTTTAGCCCCGGTGACCGGAGCCGGGACTAAAGGGGGGGCCTTTAGTCCTGGAAGCGTAGTCCCGGCTCGGCAACCGGGGCTAAAGCCCAATTCTGTTGTTGTGAGTCATCATATTTTCTGTAGAGGCAAATCAAACATGATCTAAACTGAGCACGACTCTACAGGAACATGTAACCAAACACAAACACTGGTATCATCTCGACCAAACTTTGGGTGGCCAAACATCAAACATGCCCTCAGTGTTTTACCAAATTTCAACATGCGATTTTTGCTGGCCGCTCGGGTGTGAACCCATGACTGATGCCTCCTCAACCCCCTCCTCAACCCTCTGCCCCAACTATAGCGTCAATGCTAGCGAGGTAGGCGGTTCCTCCCCCTCCTCCTCTCCCTTGATATATGTGTTGACACGAAATTTGGACGAGGTGCCAACACACTCGACCACGGTCCTCAGAAGTCGTGCAGAGCAAGGTCTTTGGCCTCCTGGACCTTCAAGAGATGGTGATGCTGAATCTTGGTGAGAACGACTCCGGACGTGCCAGTCAATTTGACCTGCAATTGACAAGGAAAAGAAAAAGGGGTCAAATTGTGGAACCTGCCGGTTTGATGCCAGACAGTTCCAAATTATGCGGCTCCGATATAACCATTATCGTAGGATTTTGACTACGAAGTCAGCTCCCAAGGAAAGGTTAAAGCATTGACAATACTTGAAACAAAAGACGACTATCATATTTATAACATGAACATCCAATGAGCTTAAACATATAGGTAAAATAAAGATCTATGTATGCGCTTAAATGGCATAAAACCGATAGATCGGCTAATTGTATAAGCAATTCTATTGGTTAACAGTGGGGTGTTTCCATGCAGCCATAATAACAAATAGATCGATAAAGTAACTTGAATATCAACAGTGGAGTGTCTCCATGCAGCCATAATGATGATCAAGCTAAATCACGTCTGATACAATCCATAAGCTTTAAACCACGTAAAAGCATACATTATGAAGAAAGCATAACTAGATCGGCTGTTTTAGCCGACGTAGGGTCCATGGAGCACGAACAAGATCTATCTATCGAAACCATGATCCAATCTAGGATCGAGTAAATCTAATCTATCAAGCATATCAGTGGAGTTTGGAAATACAACCGTAATAAGCATGACATATCAAATCTACTTGTTCTGAGATCAAACCACAATCTAAATAGATATCTCAAACGCACAGCATGTAACAATCAAGATTGACAAAATAGTCGATGACAGGCCTAGATCGGCTATTTCCCTTGATATAAGCGTGTGAAGCCTTTAGATAGCCGAACTAAACAACTTTAAGACTTGAGCTAGTTTGTCAGACCGACCTTCGGTTTGCTTGTAAGTTTCACCAATGGCAAGTGTCATTGTATAATAAGGTTGTATTTGGCAACTTTAAGGCCTGGTTGAAGTTTCTGCCGGGTTCTACCTTACTCATACTCCTAGGGTTTTGGCCGGTGGCCGATGTATTGATTGATTTGAGATTCTCTTACAAAAATCAGGTTTCTAGCTATTTATAACCCGATAGACTCCTATCCTAAAACGACTAGGATATATCATAATAAAAGACGGCCCGAACTTGAACTGCTTTGGTCGAGCCCGACACGTCATACGTGGTCCACATGAAATCTTTTGGTCGTACCTGGATCCAAACAGACTTCTTTTATTTTTTAGGCCAATCTTTTCTTTTAACAAATCAGTCGTTTGTGCTTACAAAATGAAATCCTTCTTGATCCAAAATCTGGTGTAAACACATGCCCCCCAATTTTGGGATAAAATTCATTTTATTCCAAAATTTGAGTTTTCTCCTTTCTTCCTTCACCATCTTTTGATATTTCAAATGATTACGGCTCTAAAGATTCTTCATCAGATAGTATCTCGATGGATCAATGTGAAACGACCACTCCTTCTTGGGAACCGCACCATGACTCAACACTTCACTCGATTACTCTGTACGCACAGTATGAAACGACGTCTTTTCGTCTTTGGAGATTGATTTTTAGAATAATCCTAACTCTGCCTCCACTTTCAACTGTACTCGGAGCGTAATCATTTCACATCTCTACCTTCCATTCCAATAGCCTTTCCTCCTTCATAAGAAAAGCCCTCTTTTTCCTCTCTTTTATCAATGGCGAATCCCAACCACGGCAAGCGTCCAGCAGAGGAGGAAGTGGATTCCTGTCGTCGCCTTCAGCGTCGCGCTAGGTGTGTTTCTTCTTACATTAGTCGATCTTGATATTTCCTCACTGGTTATTTGAATCCGATCTGATATTTCTCATTTTTCATCCAGGACCGATGCAGGTCCCTCCAACGCTGCTGCCGCCTTGGGACCTCCTCCAGGAATGGAATCGGCATCAGAAACTCCCTCCTCCAGGAGTTCGGAGTCGACGGCCGCCCGCCATTACCATCAAATGACGGAGATGCGAAATCTCCATTCTGAGGCCACTATCAGAAAATGTTTGCTTGAGGACCACATCGCTCAGCTTCAGAAGGCACTAGAAGATGCAGAGGCGAAAGCCTCTCAGACAGCTCAGAAGCGTGCTGATTCTGATGCACGCGTTGCCGGTAACTTTTCTTTTCATGAAGAAATTTTTTTACTAAAGTTCTTCTCTTCAGCTTTTGATGTGCTCTTGATGTTCGTCATTCTGTCCATCTTGTAGACCTGACCGTGCGTCTGGAGGCTCTCCAGGATGCAGGGAATGAGGCGGTCGCCTCTGTAAACGCTGCTGGCAATAGCGTTGTTGAGAGGGTAAACAACATCTCCGTAAGGGTGCATGAAGTTGCCCTCCACGGTGTCCGTCATGGTTCCGCCATGGCACTTGGAGCTACCCAGGTCTACACCGGCCAAGATTTAGGTGACCTCGAGATCAATCCAGAAAACAGTCATGCCATAGAGGTGAACTTTGATATTGTTGATGGAGCAGCCGAGGAGATAGCAGAAGCCACCCCTTCTGTATTCATAGTGGATAAAGTATTCGAGTAGATTGTTAGGGTCAATCTCCTTGTAATAAATCCGCTTGTGAATATAATGAAGCTTTTCTACCTTCCTGCGACTCTTCTGTAATTAGACCCATCAAGGTATTTTGAATTCAGAAATCCACAATTTCATATTTTTGCACTAAAGGCGACGCTTCTCTTGCCTTGGCTATTTATTCTGTTGTCGAAGGCGATACAATACATATCGGCTATATTTTGGTCTGAAGGCGATACGGTTATATCGGCTATCAGTTAAACTGATAAATCATAACAGATCCACCAAAATACTAGGATAATATCTCTTGAAATATTTCCCATTTATTGCTCTGAAATATTCATCTCCTTCTAAAGTTTAATAGAAATAAGCATTGCCAGGAGCACATCTTGTAATCCGATAGGGTCCTTCCCAATTTGGTGACCACTTGCCATATTTACTGTCCTAAGAGCATGGGAAAACTAGCAATAAATTTGGCAAACTGTTGGAGAAGGATTTTTGCTTGTTTTGCCAAATTTTAAAGGATAGCAAGTCATTTACCAAACTGTTGGAGATGCTTTTAGTTTCAATTGGCAAAATGACTTTCCAAACTAGATCCCCTTCATTGAATTTCTTCTCTCTGACTTTCTGATTATAATATTTAGCAACTCTTAGTTTCTGAGCCCTAATATTTTCCAGAGCTTTTAGCCGATGAAAATTTAAATCATCAAGGTTGTCCATCATGAGATGTTTATATTCATCGGCTTTCAAATTATTCTATTGTGATACTCTTCTGGACCCTATATTGATTTCCCAAGGTAACACAACTTCGTGACCATAGACCAATTCATAAGGTGAACATTTGGTCGCACCATGACAAGCCATTCTATAAGACCATAAAGTTTCACTAAGTATCAAATTCCACTTCTTTGGATGCACCCTAACCTTTTTCTTAATAATTTTGATCAAAATCTGGTTAGAAGCTTCAGCTTGTCCATTGGCTTGGGCATAATATGGAGATGACTTAATAAACTTGAAACCTGTGCTAGTAGCAAAATCCTCAAACTCCTTTGATGTAAACATTTTTCCTTGATCCATAGTGATGGTTTGAGGAACACCAAATCTGTAGATGATATGTTCCTTGATAAATTCAATCATAGTAGCCGATGAAGCCTCTTTCAAAGGAATAGCTTCAACCCATTTGGTGAAGTAATCAGTTGCCACCAACACAAATTTATGCCCTTTGCTAGATGATGGAAATATTTGACCAATCAGATCTATCCCCCATCCTCTAAATGGTCATGGCTTTGTAATTGGATTCATAGTTGATGCTGGAGATTTTTGAACATTACCGAATCTTTGGCATTCTTGCCACCCTGTATAATATTTAAAGCAATCTTCTAACATGTTTGGCCAAAAATATCCTGTTCTCCGGATTAGCCAATGCATCTTATGAGCGGATTGATGTGCACCACAAATTTCTTCATGGACTTCTCCCATTAGAACCACCAAAAAGAGTTCTTCCAAAGTTTATTTCAAGAGTTGTTTTGAAAAGGTTTCTGCAAATAAATTTGATTGCGAAATCCTTGAAAAGGCATGTTTTAAAATTGGTTCCAAAACTAGTTTCGTTTGTTTGAAAACAAAGGGAGCAACGCTCCGTTAAAAAAATGTGTTTGTCTTCAAAACCGTTTGATTCAAAACTCTTGAAAATAAACGAGTGTGCTTTGTTTTAAAAAACAAAAGACTTTCAAAATACTTTTATTGCAAAACCTGTTTCAATTTTTAACTATCTTCAAAAATCTGATTTATCCTAGATTTAAAGAGGTTTCACAAAATGTTTCTTCGAAAGGACTTCAAAACTGCGCGTTCTCACTATTTCAAAAACAAAAAAGTCTTTAAAAAATATGTTTTCCAAAACCCCGTTTGGTACCTACTTCAAAATTTCCAAAACCCGCGTTTATCAAAACCACGACTTTCCCTTTCAAAACAGTTTTGTATAAAAGGAGATTTGAAAAGTTTTTGAAAACTCCGCTTTGTTTTATCGTGTTTTCAACCAAACCGCCTTTATTTGCGAAAATCATTCTTCGATTTAGATATTTTCAAAACCTCTCTCATTTAGAAAGACATTTTTAACAAAAAATGACGCTTTGAAAAAACACAGTTTTCATCAAAACTATTTCATGGGTTTCCTGAAAACAATTTGAACAAAAGATTTAATTTCGAAAATCGAACTGATTTCCTAAAAAGATTTGAAATACTGGTTTATTTTCCAAAACTAACCTTTGAGTTTGTTTTTCCAAAAACAATGTTTACGAAAGTGTTTTCGACTAGAGTTTAAAAATGTATTTCCTAAAAAGAATTTTCCTTAGTTTGCGAAACAAAGTTTCTCCATTTTAAAAGGACTTTCAAAAACAAATGTTTCCAAAACTCCTCTTCAAAATGCTAGAGTTCAAAATCAAATGCATTAATGCATATGACTTGACAATGAAGACCTGACTCATAAACACTAACTCCTAAATCTCGAGGACGAGATCCTTGTAAGGTGGGTGGACTGTAACAGCCCAAAAATTTGGACTTTTTAAATTTTTTCTGTGATTGTGTGGAGCATGTAGTTGCTAGCTGAACCGGGGATAATTTATAAATAAATTGTTGCATTTATAGTATTGCTTGTAGGAGTGTGTCGGAGATTTTTTTTACAACTTAAGTCTATGTTGGAGAGCACATGACCATAGCAACCTCCTTTAAAACCCTTCTCAAACTCTGTGTAATTTTCCCTTCGATCGTCTTTCAAACTCCAAACAGATCCCATTTATCTTGGGCTTAAACTCCTCTCTTTGCTCCCCCTCTTTCCCTCTTGGCCGCATGGGCCTCGACCTCACTCGACCCCCCCCCCCCTTCTGCGACCCACTCGACCTTCCCCTTCTTCCCCACCTCGCGGCCCAGCCGAGCTAGACCCAGTCGCCCCAGGGCCTCGAACCCTCAAGCTCACGCCAGCGCCCGACCCTCGACCCTCGAGCTTGAGCGCTCGTGCCCCAGCGTCAAAACCATCGAGCTCACGCCCGCTCCCGCGCTCGCATGACTGCCCGCGTCGGCTGACAAAGCAGCATCACCAGCAGGATCCCACGCGCCCACTAACTAACCGGCCCCGCGAGCCAGCACCGCGCACCCACTCGCTCTAAGCATGCACTCCCTGCCTGACCCAGAGACCCCACCTGTTAGCCACAAAGAAACAATGCTTTCTTTCTCCCCCACGCCGCTCGCCCCACGCCACACGCAACCACCCGACAGTCCCACGCAAGGGGCGTGACCCCTGATCCACGCTGGGTGTGACCTTGTCAGCACCATCTTGGCGCCCAAGAAGCCCCTGAGAGCCCCCACAACCGTTTGATCTAGGTCATGCTCCGATCACCATCCACCGCACCATAGCCAAGCCTCGGGCTATAAAAGCCAGCACCAAGCCCTGCTAGGGTTCCCAATCCACTCGCCGCCACTCGGTGGCCACACCAACGCCCTCAATTCGGCGAGAAGAGGGACAAGGAAGCCGAAACAAGGCGGAGCCGAGCACATCGCCGTCGCGGAGCATGCCAGTGAGGAAGGAGAAGCTGGAAGGGAGCCGCCGGAGCAAGGAGGACCATGCGGAGCGGCACGGCACTACGAACCCCCTGCACGACATCGACTCTACACAGCCCTGCTACCCTATCTTCCCCAACACCGACGGTGAGCACACGATGTCGCTGATCCAAACCTCCACACCCTCTCCTCTGGTCATGGCGCTCTGCACCTGAGCGCGTAGACCGAGCCGCCACTGGCTCAGGCACACTAAGCACGATACCGGCACTAGACCGAACAAGCCCAAACGGATGAACACACCGCGGCCAAATGCACCGCACCGACGCCATGGATCACGTTGCCATGGCGAGGTCGTTGTTCCGGTAAAACCAGTGGATGTTGTAGATCTCCATCTCGATCGAAGATTCACCTTAGCAGCGGACACCCGAAACGCTAGAGTAGAGATCGAGCACTTAAACTGCACTTCCATGCCGCCGCCATGCCGCCGCGGTGTGCCGCCACGGCAACCACGTTTCGGCCAACTCCGGTTGCCTCGCTAGATGTGGATTGGCCGACGAGCTTCACCATGATGACCCGAGTTGTACCGCTTAGAGAGATCAACCCAAGGAGCACCACAACCATCGGGCCATGAAGGTCGAGATCCCGTCAGAGTCACCGCCACGGGCCTTCGCCAAGCACTTGGAACTTTGGCATCAAGTTCGTAAGTGTGCCTTAGACACAGAAGCAAGTGCCACGGCCTCAATTTGATCCTACAATGCCCAAACCTTGGCCGACATCAACCGCCGGTGTCGGAATACTGCTGCCGCCGCTCACTGATCCCCACCGAGGCCCTCACTGATCTGAAGAAACGCACCCTTGAGGCCGATCCACGAACGGGCCTCGACGACACAGTCTACATCATCCATAAGGAGACCCTCCTTGAGTGCAGACCTAATCGAAGTACCCCCTCGATTACGGAGAACATCCCGAGCGAATGACGTAGGCCACGAGAGCAAACATATTCGAGGTACCCCCTCGATTATGGAAACATCCCGAGTGAACAACGCAAGCCACGAGAACATACCTATTTGAGGTACCCCCTCGAATACGGAAACATCCCGAGAGAACGATGCAAGCCACGAGAGCATACCTATTCGAGGTACCCCCTCGAATACGGAGACATCTCGAGCGAACAACGCAGGCTTCGAGTGCAAACCCAATCGAGGCACCCCTCGAATACAGAGAATTTTGGAGCGAACGAGACACCCCTCGAGCGCACCTCAGACACCCCTCAATTACAAAGAGTTCCCGAGCCAACGAGGTACCCCTCAAGCGCACCTCAGACACTCCTCGAATTATGGATATTTCCCGAGCTAACGAGGCACCCCTCGATTACGGAAATTCCCCGAGCGAACGAAGTACACCTTGATTACGGAACTCTTTTGAGCGAACAAGGAATGGGCCTCGATCGCTTCGACCACCCCTCGAGCACTCCTTAGGCACCCCTCGAGAGACACCCCTCGAGCACTCCCGAGATACCCCTTGATTACGGAACACTTCCGAGCGAACGAAGCATGCCAAGATGGCCTCCTCTGCCTCGACCGCGCCGCGTCGTGCCCTGACCTCGACCGAGACGATGCTTGGTTATCCTCACCCCTATGCTCCACAACGTCAAGTCAACCTCCTCTGCTCAACGCTGAATCGGACGACCTCGACGTCCTAGTCGTTGCGCCTGCTGCCCGGTCGGCCACCACTTCATCAATGCCACTGGGAACCGACGACGTCAAACCATGACCACGATGAGTTCAGACCAAATGGAACGAACCCTAGTCGACATGCTGGATGACATGGTAATTCTCTCGTCATCTTTTGACCATAGGATGCCCCTTGATGGAAACCATATCATATGACAATTAAGGAGACCCCGAGACCCTGTATACCGCCACCATGACCCTTTAGGATCCTTGTCATCTTATTGTCGACCTACCAAACCCACTGGAAAAGTCTCTTATTTATCTATCTTTATCTATGCTATACCTCGTTCTTACGACCACCTATATATGCACTTGTGATACATGATTCATCCAATCTCATGCTATGGGAATGTGCTACTCCACTTATTTGGTTTAATGTGTCTTTGTGTCGCTTTATGGTTCTTATCGTTGTATTGATGGATGTTTGTGTGTTTGTTTGTATGTCGAGCCTCTAAGCTGGCTGACGGATCGTACCTCGTTTAGACGTTACGATCGCGAGACTCATCTCGCCATGACCATGATACTGAATGTAACACGACCCTTGTTAGTGTATCTTGTGGTCACGAGTACACCTCGCCATGACCATGGAGCTACGCTCTTTTTCACTTATATAAACATGCTTTATAAATGCTTCTTCGTGCGCAAACTCTTGTATGCTTGTACCCGTTGACCACTGAATATCTTGATTCTCGCGGTGACAACCGCACTGCTACGAATCTAGAAATGACTTAGTGCCAGAGCACCCCGGTCGGGTACCCTACGAGTAGTTTGCGCACTTGCATCTTATATTGTGCCACTCCTTCCAATACCCCGTCTTCTACCATGACATGTGCATTGGAAGGAATGAACCTTTGACTCATATATATATTTGTACTCTTTCTATTCCATTTGTTAGCAAGGCTATGGTCTATCTTGTATCTCAAGATCCCGCTCGTCGACTCGATCGACCACCTAAACACATTTCTCTAAGAGATGTGCCTTAGAACATGGCATAGATGTGCTGAGCGAACCCTGCTCTTCTAGGTATAAGTGGGTAACCCTGAGTCTTGGTTCCCGACGTACTATGTCATGTGGATCGAGAGGATTGTAGATCTCCAATCCTTTTGCGCTACTGCTTTTGCCATAGTGGGCAAGCCAAGGTACCTTGGAGCCAAGTCACAATGGTGTTAATAGTTCTTATGATCAATTGACCTTTGGGATAAGGCTACAAGAGCCGAACCCCGTCATTCTTTATTCCTTAGGCCTGTCCTCCAATTTCTGCCCCTTTTAAATGACGATCAAATTGAAGGATGTGAGTCGTGGTGTTTGCTAAGGATAGGCCTTGGTTTGAACCCTATGTCATAAAGTCGTATTGGCTTGGCCAAGACTTAAACTTCCAAACCACCACCTTGTTCCTAGCTCGAGGAAATCGGACAACCGCCGAGAGAGCTAAACCTTGTGTATTTTAGTGTCTCGTTGGTATTAATGGATCTTCCTACATCCTGCTGTCTTTACAATCATGGTGTGAGTATTCTCATGCCTTGAGTGTTGTTTCGTGGAGTAGCATACGATTGGACCAAAAGAGCATGAATGACAACAAGGACTATGAGATGGAGTCAACTCAGGAGGAGACGACCTCGCTAATGGAACACCAACGAGGAATAATTAACGAAGACTATGACTAATTCGCATGTGTCATGGTAGAACCTTTTTTGAGAATCCTATTAGACATTGCAAATATGTAGACTTGCTAGCGCTTTATATTTATTCCTTTGCTAGAATATTGATGCATGATACTACCTAAGCCATTATTACATGATTGCAACCCACTCTACCACAACACCCTGCTTTGCGCAATCGCTCACTTATGTCTGCTTTACTCGCCTGCTTGCTTGCATGCTTCACCATTATATTATTTAAATCCACTTCGTATTATATCTGAGATGTGATGCGGATGGTGAACCCTTAGGAATGGTTTGGTGAGGGATGCCAGACTTGGTGATGGGTGAGCATGCTGCGTGTGTGACTTGGGTGTGTGGAGGGTGAGGGTTGTGTCGACTGAGTCGAGATATACGACGAGCCAATGGGGCAAGTCATGCCGGGGTGCTAACTGGGAACCTATGATGTGGAATACCCGTTGAGGGGTAACTTATGCCTGTGGCGCGCATGTGATGTGTTGTGATGAGGTGGCCCGTGGTGTGAGCCTGTTAGAGGTGGAACCTAGGGTGGAGGTGCTATCGTGGCATGGTAAATGGAAACCCATGCGAAGATATTTCGTCTTGGTCACCCTTAGGAACCAGTTCGTGGTACTCAGCTACAAACAGGATGCCCTTATGAAACCACTCTCCTGATGGACGGGACGGCCAGACCCCCTGGTAGGAGTTGCCACTACTGCTAGGCGATAGAGTGTGAGGGAGGTATGGGCATGGGGACCCGCACCCTTCCAAGACGAACATGGCTCCCACTTCGGGAGAGGGAACATGTCATGGCTCCCACTTTGGTAAAGGGAACATGCCTTGGCTCCCACTTCGGGAGAGGGAACAAGGACTTCACAGTTTCAGCCACTCCAGACTAGGGTGTACCAGGGCTATAAGGTAGAGTGGCAACCCCTAGGCTGGACCGGCTGGTCAGAATGAGCCTAGTTGGCGATATCCAACGAGGATGGCACATCTTGTGGCGTAGTAAACCTCTGCAGAGTGTATGGTTGATCGATCGATACATATGTCAACTTGTTGGCTAATGGACCTTTCCTGGATGTCTGCGGTACCGAGTAGTGAGATGAGTCCTTCTCTTTCTCCCCCTGGTATGATACTACCGGTCGTGAGGTGTTGAGCTGCAGGCCATTGAGGCAAGGATGAGAGGGAGCTGTCCTTGTCGACCTGAGTGTGTGAGATGAGATGAGGTGATGGTGTGGAGATGATTGGGATGGATACCGATATGGATATGGATATGGATATGGTGGATGGACGTGGATGTGTGTGAATGGGAATGTGTTGAAACTTGATAACATTATTACATTGATTATTACTTATTGCTCATGCGCTAGGATGCAAATCCACAGCCAAATCTTAGGATCACCAGATCCCTTGTTTTATCTTTTCCACTAAAGCTTATCGGTGCTGACCATGGCCTGCAAACATCTGGCGATGTACAGATTTCCTGCTTCAGAAGTACTGACTCTAGGAGGAATAGGAGGTTTCGTGACTACGCTCAAGTTGGTTTGGATGATGGAGGCGATGTTGCGCTACAAACAACTCTAATGATGCCCGTGAAGGATGAGCCTTCACTCGATAGACTTCCGCTAGAATAAATTCTGTAATAGGTGATACCTCAATGATGTAATTCTTATAACCATGTAATATTATGATGTATGACTGTGAAATCGACTGATATATGATAATATGATAAGATCAGTTCCTGATTTTGTTATATTATAACTCATTCTGTGGATTTTCTCTTCGAGGAAAATTGAGGATGTTTCAGTAGTCTAGTTCCCATATATCATGTATGCGGCCATAATATGTTTGATGTTCCCATTTGGATCTGTGGCATCCACGCGTACACCACGGTTTTGGTTGGTGCTCCTTTTATCTTGGGCCACTATGTAAAATGTATTCCCATTGATCTTGTACCCTTTGTACGTGCCGATATGCCATGATGGTTGTCTGGCCAACAAATAAAGTTGCTCATCTATGTTGTCATCACCCTGACATTGTTTTTGCAACCAATCTCTGAAGGTTTGCATGTGCTGACGTGTAATTCAAGCTTCACTCTTCCCGGGCCACTCGGATCGAAGGAAATCCTTGTGCACCTCGATATATGGATCGACCAATGAGGAGTTCTGTAGAACTGTGTAGTATGATTTATCGAAGTAATCGTCTTCTGTACTGATATATGTTTTCTTCCCTAGGGTTCCCTTGCCATTGAGTCTGCCCTCGTGTCACGATTCAGGAACGTCAATCGGGTCAAGGTCTGGAATAAAGTCCACACAGAACTCAATGACCTCCTCTATTTCGTAGCCCAGGGCGATGCTTCCTTCTAGCCGAGAACGGTTATGAACATATTTCTTCAGGATACCCATGAACCTCTCAAATGCGAACATGGTGTGTAGGAACACACGACCGAGAATAATGATCTCCTTGACCAGGTGAACTAGGAGGTGTGTCATGATATCAAAGAAGGATGGAGGGAACACCAACTCAAAGTTTACGACACATTGAATGACATCATTCTGCAAAGTAGAAAGTTACTCTAGATTGATTGCCTTCTGTGAAATTGCATTGAGGAATGCACATAGCTTCACGGTGGCTAGACGTACAGGTGGAGGTAGAATTCCACTTAGAGAAACAAGAAGCAATTGGGTCATAAGCACATGGCAGTCATGGGACTTTAAGTTTAGGAACTTCTTCTCTGGCACATTAATTATTCTCTTTATATTGGAGGAGAATCCAGATGGGACCTTGATGTTGTTAAGGCATTCAAACATGCTTTCCTTTTCTTCTCTACTAAGAGTGTAGCTAGCAGGGCTTAAGTATTGGCACCCGTCATCTGTCTTCTCCGGATGCAGGTTGTCTCATTCTTTAATGCGCAGCAAGTCCTGTCGTGCTTCAAGTGAATCCTTAGGTTTCCCGTAGACACCCATGAATCCAAGCAGGTTCACACAAAGGTTCTTTGTCAGATGCATCTCGTCGATCACATGGTGGACCCCTAGGACATGCCAGTAGGGTAGCTCCCAGAATATGTACTTCTTCATCCACATGGGTGCGTGTCCCATAGCATCTATGGGAACAGGTTCGCTGCCCTGTCCCTTTCCAAATACTACTTTTGTATCCTTCACCATTTCGAGTATATCATCCTGGGTTTGGTTACGAGGCTTGGTCTGGTGGTCTGCCTTACCTTTAAAATGTTTGCCTTTCTTTCTTACTGGGTGGCCCATGGGAAGAAACCGACGGTGCCCAACATACACGACCTTCCGGCACTTTTTCAAAAATAAACTATCAAGGTCTTTGAAATAGTGTGTGCATGCATTATATCCCTTGTTTGTCTGGCCTGAAAGATTACTTAGAGCCGGCCAATCATTGACTGTTATGAACAATAATGCTCGCAGGTCAAAGTGTTCCTGTTTGTACTCATCCCACACGCGTATGCCTGGTTTGCTCCATAGAAGTAGAAGTTCCTCAACTAATGGCCTCAGGTAGACATCGATGTTGTTGCCAGGTTGCTTCGTCCCTTAGATGAGCAACGACATCATAATGAACTTCCACTTTATGCATAACCACAGAGGAAGGCTGTAGATAAATAGAGTAACTGGCCAAGTGCTATGACTACTGCTCTGCTCCCCAAAAGGATTAAAACCATCCGTACTTAAAGCGAACCTCAAGTTTCTAGCCTCATCTACAAACTCTGGAAATTCTCTATATATCGCTCTCCACTGGGATCCATCAACTGGGTGCCTTAGCATATTGTCTACCTTACAGTCTACTTTATGCCACCGCAATAACTTTGTATTGTCTTTATTTCTGAACAAACATGTCAAGCGTGGTATTACAGGAGCATACCACATAACCTTGGCAGGGATTTTCTTCCTGCTGGGACGTTCTTCACCCTCAACGTCACAAGGATCATCTTACCTCATCTTATACCACGATGCTTCACATACCAGGCATACATCCAAATTCTCGTATTCCTCCCCACGGTACAGGATACAGTAATTAGGACATGCGTGTATCTTCTGGATTTCTAATCCCAAAGGATAGACGACTTGTTTTCCTTCATACGTAGTGGTGGGCAATTCATTCGCTTTCGAAAGCATTTTTTCATTATCTTCAATAATTGTCCAAATGCCTTGTCGGATGTACCATTCTTTGTCTTCCATTGCAGTAGTTTCAGTGTAGTACCTAGCTTTTTTGGCCATCTTCAGCGGTGCATATAGCAATTTCCTGTGATCCTCTAGCATGCGCTCGAATTTGGCCTTCTCCTTGTCACTTTCACATTCTCTTTGTGCATCACGAAAGGCATCACTAAGAGCATCAGCATTAGGTACCCCTTCTTCATCATCTCCCCCCATTGCATCATCATCAAAGGCACCGTACTGAGCAATAATATCAGTGTGGTCCAATTCTTCTTCTTCTTCACCTTCATCCATTATAACCCACTTTCTCCGTGCTTGGTCCAACAAATATAGTTTGGTACGAAACTCGACTTTATTAAGTGTGAATGAAGAGTCTTTGAGTTGGGATATTCTTTCAAATTCTTACACATGGCACAAGGGCGGCACAAGAAACCATCCTGCTTGTTTGCCTCAGCCATAGCTAAGAAATAGTGCACGTCATCAATAAACTCTTTGGAGCGGCGATCGGTATTATACATCCAATTGTGTGTTACCATCTGCATTAATATGATAACCATGCACTTAGTTCCTCATCATCTTGTGGCACAACATGCGTGGCATATATCACATGATTGATTAATTCAAGCAAGCTTGACTACAACGAAGATAATCGCAGCTAGCACTAAAAAAACTAAAACCAAAATGCACTTAAGCAACATAATTAGTTCGCGTCTGATCCCAACTAAAATAGATAGATCATTCGCTTCATCAGCATCGATGGGCTTCATCCGCTGGCTCACTGCCTCATCACCGTCAGCCTCAATAGCTTGTGCAGCTGACTCTCGTACGTGTTGAACATACTCTTCCTCCCAGTACCAACCTGAACATCCGCCGGTGCCGTCCCACTATAATTAGAACAAAGAATAAGGAAATTAAACAAAATCATTAAGCAAAATAAGTACAAATTAACCATATTTATCAAATGCGGGGAATAACTAACCAACCTTACAATCCAGACACTTGTAGAATATACGATCCTTGTTGGTTTCCTCCTTTTTCACTTGGTACTCTGTCACAATCTTCTGCTTACACTCCCCGCAAGCAATGAGAGGAAGATCCGGCCGCAAACGTTTTGGATCCCGATGATGAGAGGCTGAGGACCCAGTCATGGTTGCCATCTACTATATCCATACACATTTTTTAAACTATTACATGCAAATTCCTCATTTTCTAAACAATTGAAAATAAAAAGACCCTAAATTTATCTAGTTTTTAGATAATCGAAAAAATGTGATATAACAATACCAATTTAAGTTTTGTCTACTCTCTATATTCATTGTTGCAAATTATTATAAATTCCATATTTTCTAAAAAAAATTAACTAAAAAGACACTAAAATTCATTATTACTTGTCTTGCATAAGTATAAAATATACAATGGATACTACGTAGCAGTAGAAAACTATCCAGTGATTGTGAAGAACCAATTTAAACTACTCAACTCTCTATGCTTGTTTTTGCAAACTATATATTTTAATTAAATTCCTCTCATATTCAAAAGACATGGTAGGATGAAACTAGTTACCTCTAAATGCAAAGAGACGATGACGCAGTCGAAGAATATCACCAATTGACACCGAAGATGAAGAACAATGAAGAACAAGCAATAGCAAGAGCAAGAACAAGCAAGGAAGCTCATTGGAATTTGAATATCTCTGGCTCGGGGAGGAAGAAGTTGACAGTTATAAACCGGGGACCTTTAGTCCAAACCGGGGCTAAAACGTGGTCATTTATCCCGGGACAAACCATAAACCGGAGCTAAATCTTTAGTCTCAGTCTATGGCATCAACCGGGACTAAAGGGTCTCTGCCCCGATAGCTCTGCTCAGTAGCCGTTGGGCAGGACCCTTTAGTCCCGGGCCGTATTACCAACCGGGACTAAAGGGTCATTTAGTCCCAGACGGTAAAATCGCCGAGACAGTTGGTGATTTTGAGAATCGTTCAAAGACCATGCAGTAGTGTGTGATGTAATGAACATTGTACAATGATGAAACTAGAGCTTGGTTGTACTCTTTTTTCCTGTCTAAGATTTCTCACAAGAGTGAGTTTTACCTAGACAAGTTTTTAATGAGGTAGCCATTGCACAAGCTCCTTTTTTGGTTATCTCTTATGTACGTTCTGTGTGTTGTTTTCTGATTTCTGCTGTGAATTTGAGATCTAGAAAAAAATTATACTGTGAACTATGAATTGTGTGTTGTGATTATGTGAACATGTGTTGTTGGCTCGGGCTGGCACGACACTGGCTTGCTACCGTGCTCAGTGGCACGACATGACATGCTCCAGCTCTGGTCGTGTCGTGCTTATGCTGGGAGGCTCACTACTAAAAAAAAAATTTAAGGTGGGCATTGGAACCGCCTCAGGGAGAAGGCCTCGATTAATCAGGATTAACCGAGGCGGTCACTTTGCTCGTCTTGGTTAATCGATTAACCAAGGCAGGCGTTTATAAGGTGCTCGCCTCGGTTAATGATTAACAGAGGTGGACATTTGTAAGATGCCTGTCTCAATTAATGGTCTTCAGAAAACAAAAAATTCTATAACTTGTAGGAATCAAACCCAGAACCTCATGCTTCACACTATCGTGCCTTTACCACTACACCTCACACTTTTCATGCCTATATATAATACGCTATTGTTTTATATGAATATTGCGTAATCTTATATTGAATATTTGGGCTACTAAATAAACTCAAATGAAAAAACTTATAACTACAAAATTTTAAATCTTGTTAAGTACTACAACTTTGGTATAGGATGTATCTCCATTAGAGAAAGTTTGAAAAATTCAAAAACTTGAGTCTCAAAACATGTGAATTTCAAACACATATCTGAGACTCTAGATGATTTTAAAATAAAAACTTCCATATAAAAAATGTAACTGTTTACACCAGATTTTGGACTCAAAGGATTATTATTTTTATGAGCACAAACAGCTAATTTATTGATGAAAGAATCGGCTAGAAAATAAAAGGGGATGTTTGGGCCCGGACACGACCAAGACCCATGAAGACCAGATGTGACAAGTTTTGAGGACATGTTGGGTTCAGCCGAAGAGTTTGAGTCCGGGTCGTCTTTTGTTTTGTTTTTATGTAACCTAGTCGTGTTAGGACAGGAGTCAACCGGGTTATAAATAGCTAGAAACCCGATTTTGTAAAGAAGAATCCAATCAATCAACACATCGGCCACCGGCCAAAACCCTAGGAGTAGGAGTAACGTAGAACTCGGCGGAACCTTCGACCAAGCAGGACTGCATCGGCTTCGACCGACCTCCAGTTTGCTTGTAAGTTTCACCAATGGCTCGTGACATCGTTCAATAAGGCTGTATTTGGCATCGACCAAACTCTTGTTAAGCTATGACATGGCTAGTTATCGGTTTAAGATTGCCTTTTGTAAGACTGTCTTGACTCTGATCAATCTCTTGCTTTAGTCGATCTTGACAAGTTATCGACTCTATTGGTTTTGGCAAACCAATAGATTCATTAAGTTATTGATGTTGTTTATGTTTTAATGTTCTTATTTAGATTTAAACAATATCTTGCCCAATCAAGATTGACAAAGCAGCTTAAGCCTAAAACTTGCTTAGTTTAGGCTGTCCAGAGGTTTTACATGCTCACAATGAAGGAAATAGCCGATTCAAGCCTTTCATCGACTATTTTGTCAATCTTGATTGTTAAATGTTGTGCATTCGAGATATCCGATAAAATCGTGGTTTCATCTAAGATTAGATAGATTTGATCTAGCATGTTTATTACGGCTGTATTTTCGATCCCCACTGATATATCTGATAGATTAGATTTGTTTGATCTTAAGTCAAATCATGGTTTTAACAGATAGATCTTGTTCGTGCTTCATGGACCCTACATCGGCTAAAATAGCCGATCCAATTATGCCCTCTTCATAATGTGTACTTTTGAATGGTTTGGAATTTATGGATCTACTCGTTGCATCAGACGTAATCTAGCTTGGTCATCATTATGGCTGTATGGAGACACCCCACTGTTGATGTTTAAGCTATTTTATTAATCTATTTGTTATTATGGCTGCATGGAAACACTCCACTGTTAATAGATAGAACTGCCTGTGCAATTAGTCGATACGTTGATTTCATGTCGTTTAAACGTACACATAGATATTTATTCTCGTAACATGTTTAAGCACATCGGTTGTTTATCCGTCCTAAATGTTTCTTTGTGTATATCATAGCCGCTTTGCTTTATATCTTTATCAATGCCTTCATGCAATCTTTTGGGAGTTGACTTTGTAGTCAATGTCCTATAAAAAATGGCTATATCAGAGTCGTATAATTGAAACTGTCTGGCATCAAACCGGCAGGTTCCACAATTTGACAACTTTTTCTTCTCCTTGTCAATGCAGGTCAAATTGACTGGCACGTTCGAGGTCGATCTCACCTAGATTTGGCACCGCCACCTTGTAAAGGTCCAGAAGGTCAAGACCTTGCTTTGTACGCCCTCTGAGGACCGTGCAGCGAGTGTGTTGGCACTCTCGACCGGATTTTTGTGTCAACAGTAACTTAGGTCGGTCACTACAACTATGGTATTAACAATGTGAATATTTGAGATCGTTTAAGAGTTTTAAATTTCAAAATCTATAACCTTCTGAAAGGACCATGATGCCTAAGAGGGGGGTGAATTAGGCAACTAAAAACATTACTCTAACTATAGCCTCTAATTACCACCTAGTCAAAACCTATGCAAGAAAGAAAACTAACTAAGTGCAACTATAGTTTTGCTAGGTGTGTTGCTATCTCTACCGCAAAAGAGTTAAGCAACTTAGGTTCCAAACCAATCAACTAGCCTGTCAACTAAGCTAGGAAAGGTAAAGCACACAACCAAGGTAGCAATGTAAATGCGGAAGGAAAAGAGTGTGGTAGAGATGCAAACTCCCTTCTATGACTCCGGTATTTTTACCGAGGTATCGAGAAGCACGCAAGCCTCCTCCTAGTCCTCGTTGGAGCCCCTCGCAAGGGCCAAGCTCCCGGTCGGGTAATTCCATGGATAGCTCCGGGCCTTCCCCACGCGCAAGTGGGCCTCCGGTTAAGCCACTCGTGGCAAAGCCTCTCCCAGAACGCTCCCCGCCGTCTTCACTATCAAGCTTCTGGCCGAACCTCCGCGGGTGTAACACTTCTGGTGTTTAGCATGTAATTAACTTGACATATCATCATTATCATCTTTAAGCATCTTGATCATGATTTCATGTGTGTCATTTTATGTGAATTACCTCTATTGCAAAAACCCTATTTAGCCCACTTCTCTCTACTAGGGCAAAATGGTAATTTCATCTCTGTGATTAGCTTTGTGTAATTCTTGTTCCTTTGGTGTCTTGTAGTTTTGTTGTGTTGGCCAAAGTTCAAAAATCAGAATTTGATTTCAAATCTCTTTGCAAAACCCTGATTTCCAAATCCTGGATTTTATCCCTCTTTTTGTAATTCAAAAATTATTCAAAATTTGGGGTTGGTCCAAGAAGCAAAGTTGTAGATCTGTCAAAGAGAAACAACTTTGGTATTTACAAATTTTTAAGTTGCAGTACAAAGTTTTGAGTTATTTCAAATTCAATCAAACTCCAGTTTTTGTCCCCTTTTCAGTTTTCAAAATGAGTTCAAAAACTAATGAGTTTCTGGAAAAGTGTATAATAGCAAAGTTGTAGGTTTTGATAAAAGGAACAACTTTCATGTTTACAGATTTTCAAGTTTCAGTTTGAAATCCAGAGTAATTTTAATTTGAATCAAGTTTGAACAAGTGTCCCCTTTACTGTTTTCAAATATTGTTCAAAAACTATTTGGAATTTGAAAATATTCATATTGACAAAGTTGTAGATCTCGTTTTTCTGAGCAACTTTGGTGTTTTGAGTTTTTGTCGCACAGTTCAAATTTTGGAAGTAATTTGCCAATTTCAGAAACTAGCCAAAAGTCAAACCCTACACCCTACCCTGTTCATCTTCCTCGTCGTAGGGGGGGGGGGGCCGGCCATGGCCGCCTCGCCGGCGCCGCGTGCGCCACGCGCCTGGCAGCCGCTCGCCTGCTCCCGACCTGCCGCCTGCGGCCGCGTGATCATTTCGCGTCCGCGCGTGCGAGCGCTGACCTCTCGCCCGTCCCCCACTGCTCCCAGTTCATCGCCGCCGCGTGGACAACGCCGGCGAGCTCACGCCCAGGCCCCGGCTGCACGCCGTCCTCTCCGCCAGCTCGCAATCGATTGCGCGTGCCTCGGCCGAGCTCGTCCACACCTCTCCGAGCTCTCTACCGGCCGCTAACCGTGTCTATAAAAGGCCCGCCGGAGCCCGACTTCCTCACCCACCTCCGCCACCGTGGCCAGCCCACTCCAGAGCTCCCGCCGCTCAACCAACGAGCCCAGAAGCTCCGCCTTGAGCTCGTGAAGCTTCCCCACTCCTCAATTTGGTCACTACCGCCTCCATTCGCCCGGCATAGCTCGCCGTTGTCATCTCCGGCGAGAATCCCGTCGAGGTCGGGATCGTGAAATACTCCCTCTCCGGCCTTGATCATCCTCCACTGACCCCCGCATCACCTTCCTTACTCCTTTGCGCCTCTGACTGACCCCTTGCGGTCACTTGTGTCGCGCAGGATCATCGGGACGACGATCGCCGCCGTGAGCTTTCCGCCGGCCACCGTCGACCACCTCCCTCCGTTCATCCCCTCACCGCGCTGAGTCCTCTAATCGACCGCCGGTGAGCTCCTGAACCTTTCCATGCCCTCGGTTTCGCCGCGGAGTGCCCGCAGAGGCCGGCGCAGCAGCGCCGCCGCCGTCGGCCGGCCGCCGGTGAGCGAGGGAGAAGAACAGTGCCGTTTTTCTATTTCTTCATACATGTGAATAGTGTTCAGATTTCATCTTTTTGTGTGATTTTCTGTGTTGATCCATAAATTCTGAAATTTTTGTGGTAGACTCTTTATGCTCTGAAGTATTTTATAAAAATATGAAACTTGAGTTTTGTGCAAAAATTTGAAAATGAAAAATCTCCCTTTTAATTAATAAATGATGGTTTTGGATTTTTAGAAAATGATTTATAACTCCAAAATTTATGAGATCACTTTTTGTGAGCTAGTTATGCCATGACAAGTCTCTGGTGAAATTTTGAAGTCATTTGAAACAAGTTGATTTTTTGAGCTTTATTTTAATTAAAAAATAGTGCCTTTTGTTAATTAAATGTCTAGATTTAATTGAGCACCTTAATGACCTCCAAAAATTATGAAATTTGTTTTGCCATATACTTGTACCCTAATGAACTTGTGTGATTAATTTGGTAATTTTTGGAGCACCTTCATAAAATGACCTTTTTAAATAATTAAGAAAAATAGAAAAGGTGATTAGGGTTAGCATTGAATGCCCTGTGATGTGACTTTTGGGATTGCTTGATATTCATGGACCCCTACCCTTTGGTCTATGATGTTTGTGATGCTATGTTTGGTTGATGTTTAGGATAGTTATGATAAAGTCTAGTTTAATCAATTTTGCTTAAGGAAGAAATGGTTACCTTTTATGCTCAACCTAGATTTCGATTATGCCTTGCCTAAGAGTAATCTTGAATCAGTGGTATTGTCTTGCACCTTAAGTCCATATCATCATTCTCATGAGCATTCATCATTGCATCCGTATAGTTGACGAAGAAGGCCCTGAAGTCGAGGTAGCCACCGAAGGATCTGTCCCCGAGGCAACCCCGAGCTCCGACACCTATACCTACCCCGAGTCTGCTCTTTTTGCCATCCAAGGCAAGCCCCGGTGCATTTAACCCTACCTTGTTTTTATAAATGTTTCCTTAAATGTCTTTGAGTTAAATTATTGCATTAGGTTGATAGGAGTTGAGTGAAATCCTATCTGATGCATTATCGACCTTGACCAATGATACACCCGATACCTGCTTTTCAAAAACTATTTGCGAAATGCTTAGTAATGCTATATGATAGTTTTGCAATAAAAATGCCAATTTCAAAAGTGGGATCACTTTAAGAATTTTTATGGGAATTTCTGGTTTACTCCCACCATTGGCTAAGTATCTGATCCGTACCTAGTCAATGGGAAGGAGAGGTTGTCCTTGCGTACGGTGCCGTCATGTTGTAGTCCGGGACTCAACAGTTGACACCGACCGGGACAGGGTTGAAAAACTGACAGGACCTGTACTCTGGGGTTAGAGTCCCGAGGTGCTTGTCGCTGGCTGGAAAATTTAGGGACCACCTGTATGGGGGCCTGCTGACTAAGACTTGCAACTATTCACATACTACGGAAAGCTTCGGCTCCGAGGAATCCTTTATTGGACCGACAACCGCGCACTGGGAGTGGAGAGATGGCGGAAGTAGCATGTACCCACGTGGGTTAAAGTCCCGGATTTGGAGTGGTGTACTGTACTTCCGGGTGGCGTAGGACCGGGCCCAATCTTGGAGGAATCGTGGTAGACGAGTTGGCATATGCAAGCTTGGGTGCTACATATGCAGTGTGGATAGGGACCCTCAGCTGAGTATTATTTATCCGGATTAACGCTGCTCCTCGGTTATGGAGACTTAGTCACTGACTGTCAACAGGGAGTGGTTCTCAACTAGGAATGTTTTGAAAAGTAAAATGAATCAAGGATTATGATGGAACAAGGAATACCGAATCTTTCAAAATTAAAATAAGGTTTACCAAAAATGCTTTTCTGCAAAATACTTGAACTTGCTTAAGCCTTACCTTGACTACCCTAAGCCTGCATTCCTGAGTCTTCTTCCTTTTCTTTAGTCGGGTAAGTCTTGTTGAGTACCTTTGTACTCAGGGTTCTTTTACCCATGTTGCAGGTATGGCAGATTCCTCAGTATGCCTTGGACCTTGTTGTGTGACTGTTGTTCAGGAAGAGGCCGATGAGGCCGATGAGTGATTATTCACCCTTGGGCTGGGTGAAGTATCTTTATCTTTTAGTTGTTGTCATATGCTACTCTGCCAACCCTATCTATTTGAACTATGGTCTGTAATAACTTCACTTTAATTTTATGTTGAACCCTGGTTTGTAAAACTAATGTTATTTAAGTCTTCCGCTATTTACTCCGATGTTATTTGTCAAAATGTTCAAGAGATTGTAACTGAATTGTGAGATGATCCTGAGGACATCGGGCACTGATGTAGCCCAGTGGCGGAACCCGGTCTTAACCTCTTGGTTGTACGGATCGACTGTCAGTGGTTGACAGTGATCAGTGGGCCATGGGATTAGGGCCGTTACGTCACAGCGGGCCTTGTTCCGTTCGGTACACGATGGTGGCCACACCACAAACGTGGTTGGTGTGGTCTTGGAAGACTACAAGCCCCTCCGATGTACAACAACGGTGCACGCAAGCACCGGTAGGTAAGAGGTATGCAAACCTCACTAGACACTAGGCCTAACACCTAGAGCAAGCGCAAAGCGATGGTCTAACTAGCTTAAGCACTTCGCAAAGCACCTACACTAATCAACTAGTATATCACTTAAGCACTTTGGTGGCTAGAGCAACTAAATATGTGTCTATATACTTGGTACACTTCCTTGAGATCCAACCATCTTGATTTGGCCGACCATGGGGGTATATATAGAACCCCAACCAAATAGAGTCGTTGGACACCAAAGATGGACTTTTCTGTGTAGCATTAGACGCTCCTGATGGGAGCATCGAACGTGCGTCCGGGTTACTATAACAGCTAGTTGCGGACCTAGTACTGAGTCACATCGGACTCTGACAGCGTCCGATGTGTCGGCATCTAACATGTCCGATGTCTTTAGAGCCTCTCTGGAACCTCTCTGCATAGGCATCGGACGCAAAGGTCATGTAGCGTCCGATGTGCATCAGTGCGTCTGATGTGTCACTATGCATGATGCATAGTGTTACCGTCGCGTCTGATGAGCTCGGTCTTAGCGTCCGATGCTTCTGTTGGTTCCGACTTGAGCTAGGGTTTAACATCGGTGTGTCCAACGCTTTAACAATCAGCGTCCGATGTACCATTTTCTTCGTTTCTTCATAATTTCTTGCATCGATGGTTTCTTCATGATTTCATGATTTCTTTAACAGCCAGGGTTCCATTCTTGTGCCTTGGACTTTGCTTGATCTTGAGAGTCTTCTCCTGAACTTCAAATGTGTTGCTTGAGGTGTTGATCATCGAATCATCACTTTGCCTTCGTCCAAGTCACATTTGCACCCTATTGGACTACAAAACAAACACTTGCAAACACATTAGTCCAATATGATTATGTTGATTATCAAATACAAAAACCCAAAGTTAAATGGGTCGAGGTCCATTTTCCTTAAAATCTCCCCCTTTTTGTGATTGATGACAACATGACCAAAGCAAGCAAATAATATATACATAATTTCAAATGCAATCTACTTGCTAGGATGCAATGCAAAGACAAGATCATATGATGCTAAAAGATACCAAAATGAAAATACTTTTATAACTTATCTTGCCCTTGCCATAGTGTCCCTTTGTGGCATTATGGATTTAAGCCTCCCCCTAACTCCATAATCCACTTCCTCCCTTTCTAGGACCATTCCCAAAATAGGAAACTTCCTAAATTAATAACCATAAAAAAATTTGAATTTTGGTTTGGGTTATTTATTTTGAGTTGGGCTTGATTTTTGTCCTTCAAATTCTCCCCCTATGGAATCAAACACCAAAAAGGAAGACATTAGTGGCACAAGGGAGGGTCAAATTTTATGATCCTTTTTATGTGGAGTGAAATTGATCACAAAAATTGACTCTCACATTATATAAACTAAACTCCCCCTAAGTGTATGCATACATATGGTGTATGGAAAAGCATATACATAACCTGCAAATAAATGCACAAAGTATTTTAATCTATATAATGCATGGAGAAAGCATATTAGAGTATCAAATTGAAATCAACATAATGATATCGATTAGGAATACCATATGTAGATACCATTTGTATTATCACCACACACGATGCTTGTCTCTGAGACTCCATTTTCCTTACAATGAGACTACTACACACATGATAAACTTGAAAGTAGTGTTAGTCTCAAAGCTTCCAAATTGTAGATTAAACTCCCCCTAAAAGTGTTCATAAAAATTTGAAATACTTATAGGAGACATGCACATTGACTTGTAAGGTCAAACTACCATTTTGCAAGTTGACATCACTAGAAATGTGACACCAATTGAAGATGGTAATCGGGGTAGTTTATCTATTATCTGGACTTTGGCACATATAAGATAAATACAAGTAAGAGAAGCTATGTGTCATCCTCCTAAGAAAATTAAACCATGTAGGTTTGCTCCAAGGATGAGAGTGATACCGAGCAAAACTACCATATGATAAGCCTAGTGTATGCATGAGAAAGGATTTAAATATGCAAATACAAACCTAGGCAATGGAAGGAACTAGATGCTAAAAGAAATTGCAAGAATTTAAATCTAGTTACCTAGCATGGGAAGGGGGAATTTGGGTTCATAGTATTTACTAACCCTCTTGGCAATGACATGATCCGACGTGATGCACCCCATGATATGCATCCAAATTTTGCCAAGTCTCTAAATTCCCCATAGCCAATTCGGCTACTCACTTCCCTTTCGGGATCCAAACCTTTTTGGTGCTCTTCATGGTTGAGATGATGTCCTTAGGCACCCAAATGCGTTTGGCCCCATTGTTGACTTGCTTGTTCACCTTGATAGCCACCACCTTGTCATTCTTCATCTTCTTCAAGACATAAAGTGTGGAGGCCTTCTTGTTCACCTTGTTGGTGTAGTGTTGGAGAGCTTGCTTGTTTGCTTTTTGTTTTTATCTTTCTTCTTTTTCTCTCCCCCATTCTTCACCTTGCACTCATAGGACTTGTGGCCTTCCTTGTGACAAACGTAACAAACCACGATTTGCTCCTCATCAAGCTTCTTCACTCCCTTGGTGGTGTTATCTTGATGAGTTCGGGTTTGCTCCGTCTTGCCTTTTGCTTGGGTCAAGTCCATGGTGAGGCGAGCCACTTCTTGCCTTAGTAGCTCATTTTCCATTGCAACTTCTTGTGTACATGTTTCTACAATCACATCCTCAACACAAGCTTATTTGCACATGGGTGAGTCTAAATCAAGTAAATCAATGCAAGAAGTAGAGGCATCCTTTTTAGGCATATCAAAGATCGATTTTTCAATTTTAGATGCCTCAGTGGGGTTTGCTCCAATGGTTTCAATAATAACAACTTTGTTAGTTAGCTCATCACAAAGTTTGCACATAATTTCCATTTTAGCAAGCAAACTTTTGTAAGCATCTTGTGTGCTAGCTAACTTTGCTTTTAGTTTTTTATTTTTCTTAACAAGTTGTTCATCATTACTTGTGCTATCACTTGTGTTTACACTAGCCTCAAGTTTCTCAATTTTATTAGATAGCTCAATATTTAGGTTTGAAAAAGTTTCATATTGATCAAGCATAGCATTATAAGCTTGTTGAGAACTATCTAATTTTCCTTTTAAAGCATTTATTTTCTTTTGTTGACTAGTGCAAGCCTTAGCATATTTGAGATTATCTTGCACAAGTTGATCATAAGAAGGTAGCTCATCATCACTATCACTAGAGATAGGGCTTATGTTACCTCGTGCCATAAGGCACACATGTGAGGAGCTTGATGATGAGTTCTTGTGGTCATGCCTCTTGTATTGGGCTTCATCTTCACTTGAGTCATCCCATGTTTTGATGGTGGTGAGGGCTTTGACCTTGCATTCCTTCTTTTTCTTGTCCTTGGGTGTGGGCTTTTGTTTTGGACAATCCTCCACAAAGTGCCCTCTCTTGCCGCATCTGTAACATCCATTTTTTCTTTGCTCTCTTCTTTGATTGGTGAAGAGGCAATCTTCAATTGTGATGGGCACACCCTTGACATTGAGCTTGCAGATCATCCTCTTCACTCCTTGCACTAACTTGATTGTTTCTTCTTCATATAAGGAGGAGTTGGATGAGGTGGAGGCTCGATCATCATCACTTGATTCTTCATCATCGTCATCCTCTTCTTCTTCCTCATCACTTGAGGAGCTTGAGCTTGTCTCACTTTTCTTCTTGCCCTTCATTTTCTTGTGCTCATCACATGTGAGAGCTATGTCTTTGCTTGATGAAGTGGCTTCTTCTTGACCCATCTTTCATGACATCTCAAATGCCACCAATTTGCCAATGACAATGGTTAGGGTCATTGTGCTCAAGTCTTCCATGTTGTGGAGGATGGTGATGATGGTTGCATACTTGTTCTTTGGAAGGACGGAGATGATCTTCCTCACAATATCTGCATCACCTAGCTTTGTAATTCCAATAGAATTGAGCTCATTGATAATTAGATTCAAACGAGAATACATATCATGAACAAGCTCATTATCATTCATTTTAAAGGAATCATAACTTGTTCCAGTTAGATGATGTTTTTGCTCACGGACATTACTTGTACCATCATGGAGCTCATGTAGTTTTAACCAAATTTCATGAGATGTTTGTAAAGTGAAAACTTGGTTAAACACATTCATGCTAAAACATTCAAACAAGCAATTCTTAGCTCTAGCATTAAGATGAATTTCCTTTTCATCACCCGCGGTTAACTTGATGGGATTTTTAGCGGGTCTCATCCCATCGCGGGTGACTCTCCAAACACCAAGATCAACCGCTTCTAGGCTAGCCATTCTAGCACTATAGTAGGGTAAGTTTGTGCCATCAAAGTGCGGAGGCCTAGAGGTACCATCCTAACCACTCTCAATATCGTCGGCTTAACGACGGTGAAGCCAACGGTCCAAAAATAAGCCAACCGGCTTTGATACCAATTGAAAGGACTGTGACGGTTAAGACGGGGGTTGAATTAGGCAACTAAAAACTTTACTCTAACTATGGCCTCTAATTACCACCTAGTCAAAACTTATGCAAGAAATAAAATTAACTAAGGGCAACTATGGTTTTGCTAGGTGTGTTGCTATCTCTACCGCAAAAGAGTTATGCAACCTAGGTTCCAAACCTATCAACTAGCCTATCAACTAAGCTAGGAAAGGTAAAGCACACAACCAAGGTAGCAATGTAAATGCGGAAGGTAAAGAGTGTGGTAGAGATCCAAACTCTCATCGATGACTCCAGTATTTTTACCGAGGTATCAAGAAGCGCGCAAGCTTCCCTCTAGTCCTCGTTGAAGCCCCTCGCAAGGGCCAAGCTCCTGGTCGGGTAATTCTGTGGATAGCTTCAGGCCTTCCCCATGCGCAAGTGGGCCTCTAGTTAAGCCACTCGTGGCAAAGCCTCTCCTGGACCGCTCCCTGTCGGCTTCACTATCAAGCTTCCGGCCGAACCGCCGCGGGCCTTGTTCCCTTCGGTACACGGTGGTGGCCACACCACAAACGCGGCAGGTGTGGTCTCAGAAGACTACAAGCCTCTCCGATGTATAACAACGGCGCACGCAAGCAGCGGTAGGTAAGAGGTATGCAAACCTCACTAAACACTAGGCCTAACACCTAGAGCAAGCGCAAAGCGTTGGTCTAACTAGCTTAAGCACTTCACAAAGCACCTACACTAATCAACTAGTATATCACTTAAGCACTTTGGTGGCTAGAGCAACTAAATATGTGTCTATACACTTGGTACACTTCCTTGAGCTCCAACCATCTTGATTTGGCCGGCCATGGGGGTATATATAAAGCCCCAACCAAATAGAGCCGTTGGACACCAAAGATGGACTTTTCTGCGTAGCATCGGACACTCCTAATTGGAGCATCGGACGTGCGTCCGATGTCACTATAACTGCTAGTTGCCGACCTGGAACTGAGTCAAATCGGACTCTGACAACGTCCGATGTGGTGGCATATGACGTGTCTGATGTCTTCAGAGGCTCTCTGGAACCTCTCTGCATAGGCATTAGACGCAAGGGTCCTGTTGCGTCCGATGTGTATCGGTGCGTCCGATGTGTCACCATGCACGATGCACAGTGTTACCGTCGCGTCCGATGAGCTCGGTCTCAGCGTCCGATGCTTCTGCTGGCGCCCACTTGAGCTAGGGTTTACCATCAGTGTGTCCGATGTTTTAACAGCCAAAGTCTGATGTACCATTTTCTTCGTTTCTTCATGATTTCTTGCGACGTCTCGGTTCCATTCTTGTGCCTTGGACTTTGCTTGATCTTGAGAGTCTTCTCCTGAACTTCAAATGTCTTGCTTGAGGTGTTGATCATCGGATCATCACTTTGCCTTCATCCAAGTCACATTTGCACCATATTGGACTATAAAACAAACACTTGTAAATACATTAGTCCAATATGGTTATGTTGATCATCAAACACCAAAATTCAAAGTTAAATGGATCGATGTCCATTTTCCTTACACCTTCGAACACATTTTTAGAACTCTAAATAACTTTAAATTAAAAAAATTTCAACTGTAAAGTCGTAGATTCTATTGAGAACTATAACTTTTGTGTAGACCATGTCAACATATGAGATCGTTTGATAAGTTTAAATTTCAAATTTTAAAATATGTGTATTTATAACCATATTTTGGGACCCTAAACAGTTTCAATTGAAAAACTTGTCAACTACAAAGATGTAGATCTCGTCAAGAGCTATAATTTTGATATAAAGTTTGTCTTTATCCAATTTATTTGAAATAATTATGAATTATTTTTTTGTTACAGTCATTAACCGAGGCGGACACCTTAAGATGTCTGCCTCGATTAATGGATTTACCGAGGTGAACACTTAAAACGTCCGTCTCAGAATATAGTTGATTAACCGAGGCAGTTGCCTTAAGGTGACCGCCTCAGATAATCAATTGACGGAGGCGAACACTGGATGCCCGCCTCGGTAAATATTAACCGAGGCGGGCATTGGACGCCCGCCTCAATTATTTCAACCCAGTGTCTCGAAAAATTATTTTTGTAGTAGTGGCTGGCACGTTGGCACGCCAGACACGACATGTCAGCAACGCGTGCCGAATCGTGCTCGTGCCGCGTCTGCGACCGTGCCATGCTCGTGTTGTGCCGCCCGTTTGGCTATCTATACCAGGAAGATAGGCGAGCCTGGCGGTGGGGATGGGGATGAACAGTGGTGGAGGCAGTCGGGCCAGGGCAGGGCGGGGGCATCGTGGTTATTCACCAGAGTTTGAGAAGAAAAGCGATAACTGTAGGATGAGTCATTCATAACCTATATATATATATATATATATATGCTCCAGACGTAGGATGATCGAGTTCTTATATCATGCATGTGGCATTACTAACCAGGGATGTACGCGATCTTTGGTACAATTACGGAGTGTTGTTAGCTGGCTATCAATATATTAGGTGGCCAAACTACTAAAACTAAGCTAGATCATAAAAAAAGATGCAGTTCCGGGATTGCCATGCTCATGCATGCAAATGGGCACCACAAAGAACCTCACCTTTTTGTAAAGCGAGAGGGGTGTCGCGCAGGATCGGAGGTCCCACGAGATTCGGGGGGCACGTCGCGTGGGCGGCAACGCATCGATCAATGGACGATGAGCTAGACCTTGCTCTCAACGAGCATTCTTGACACCTCAATCTGTCTCTCTCCTCGTCTCCTTTACGACCAAGCATAGACCGATGTCGCATGCGGGCATATGCACAGAGAGAGGCCCTTTTGTTTAACCTGCAGTTGCTATCACGCGGGAATCACTCCCATGATGATGCGCCGTAGCAATGTGGACCATGTGCTCAGCGGTGGTAATAGATTATGATCCTCAAGCCTCTTTCAGTATAATTCAACTCAGCTCTATCTAAGTATTATGTCTAATCCTTAAATTTGTTTAGCTAAATTAGAGAGTCTTTGCCACCCCTAACCATGCTACTCATATTAATTTGTAACCCGATAGCTACACACTCCAATATATAGAAATTTATTACAATCTCCATTCCGAAATTGATGCAATTAATTCTAGTTTTTATCTTCCGTCAACTTATTGTTGACGTCGGAAGTTATCCAAAACACACATCAGCAGGGCTGGAATGCCCGACGAGGTTGCGGTTCAATCTGAGACAGCGAAGACCCTCGCTAAACCAGCGAAGACCGATCTAGAGACCAGTCTAGGTTGATCTAGGGTTTTAGAGCCTCGTGTTGGTAACTCTAGAACTCCTCCCGGGAAGACCCGTCGGGGAGAAGCACGTAGAGGTTGTTCTAAGACCAGCAAGGCCGCTTAGAACGCCGTCGAATCTCGCCGGGAGATACGCCGAACAGCAACGTAGAGGGAAAAAAGGGTAAAAGGGATAGTAGATTGATTTTGATCGATTGGTGTTGGATGCTTCAATCGGCCATGATCCTCTCATATATATATATAGGGGGTTGGTCTTATCCCAATAGGAAAACGTCTTCAGATACGATCTCCAAGTTTCTTATCCGGACTCTATCAATATAGAATCCAATCCGGATACAACAAGATAACCCTAATCTCGCTGATCCTTAGATCGACCAGATTGATCTAAATCAGCCTCAATGGGCTTTATTAGCCCATGAATTGTTGCCGGATTTAGCCTTCATCATAACTATAAGGCCTCCGACCAGTGTCACCTGGTCGGACACAAACATTGACTGATCGGAAGTCCAAAATGATCAGGCCCATTTGACTTAGAACATCTGATCCATCAAATACGAAATAATAGAAGACAAATTCGACCCTAATATTACGAGCCGAATACTTCTCCTAAATTTACTTTTACCTGTGACACTTTTGAGTGTCAACATATGCCCCCCTGTTTTTAGGTGATCTTTAGCAAAACCTAAAAACAAACCGAACAACAACGATGTCCAACTCATCGGCTATTCGATAATTAAGGATAAACTTTCTGACTATTTTTGTTCTAAGGGCGATACATGTATCGGCCATCGTTTGGAAGGCGCTCAGGTTTCTTGCCAAACACTTGGAAAGTACTTTTTCAAATACCTTCTGTTTATTGCTCTTAGGAGACTTTCACCTTGCAACGTCTCCAGCACATATGCATTCCCGAATATTACCTTGATCACTTTATAAGGACCTTCCCAACTCGGCGACCACTTGCCAAACTTGTTACTTCTCGACCCGAGTGGTAGTATAGTTTTCCATACTAACTCTCCCACTTGGAACGATTTGCTTCTCACTTTCTTGTTGTATGCTCTGGCAACCCGGGCTTTGTCCTTCTCCATCTCCTTAAAAGCTTTTAATCTTTTATCGGTTATTTCATCTATGTTGTCCATCATGGCATCATGGTACATAACAGCAGATAAATCATTCTGTCTAGCTAGTCTATATGCATCCAGATTTACCTCGACGGGCAACACTATTTCTTGCCCATATACCAGCTCGAAAGGAGTGACTTTTGTAGCACCATGCCTTGACACACGATGAGCCCATAAAGCCTCAGACAAAACCTCATGCCACCTTCTTGGGTTGTCCTCAATCTTCTTTTTGATAAGCTTGATCAAAGTCTTGTTACTAGACTCAGCTTGGCCGTTAGCTTGAGCATAGTATGGAGATGAATTGAGCATCTTTATTTTGTATAATTCGGCAAAATCTCGCACTTCCTTAGAAATAAAAGACGTCCCTTGATCTGTGGTTAACGTCTGAGGTATGCCGAATGTATGTATAATATGCTCAGTAATAAACTCAATTACCTCCTTATGTGTCATATTCTTCAAAGGCACCGCTTCAGTCCATTTAGTGAAGTAATCTGTAGCGACTAGAACAAAACAATGTCCCTTTGAAGATGGGGGATGAATTTGGCCAATGAAGTCTAGCCCCCAACCACGAAAAGGCCATGGTTTGACAATAGGATGAAGCATAGCAGCAGGTGCAAGCTGTATATTTCCAAACCGTTGACATTCTTCGCATCCTTTGTAGTAACGAAAACAATCGGCCATCATTGTGGGCCAATAAAACCCAGCTCTGCGCAATAGCCATTTCATCTTAGGCGCTGATTGATGTGTACCACAAATACCTTCATGAACTTCCCTCATAGCCACCTTTGCTTGATCAGATCCCAAACACTTAAGCAACAAATCTTTGGCAGTTCTTCGGTAAAGTTCATCATTATGTAGTATATATTTAAATGCACTCCGCCGAACACTTTGGTCAGCCTTAGTACTTGGATCATTAAGATATTGAAGTAGGGGAGTTCTCCAATCTTCCAAATCAGTTCCATTTATTTTGAGCCGATTTAGAGTTTCTTTAGACAAATTAATCGTTCCAAGATCGACCAGGTCAATCGGACGGATTAACTGACTTGATTCATAAACAACCTGGTCGGCCTTAGTACTTACCCAAGTATGCTCAACATATACCTGGTCTCCATGGCAAGATGGCCGAACTGGTCTTAAAACAAACTAGTCGGCCATAGAAGCCGACAATACTTCTGTGTGCTGTTGTACCGGCTTTATGTAAAAATTGCGTTTACTAACATTATAGCCAGATGCTTGCTGGGCTAACATGTTGGCTTTATGATTTTCATGCCTTGGTATATGCCGAATCTGGAATTCGGTAAAATGAGCAATGATGTCAAGGCACATATCAAGATAAACATTTAGCGATTCCTCTAAACATTGAAAATTACCAGCAACTTGTTGTACTACTAGTAAGGAATCGCCATAAGCTTCAACATGCTTAACCTCCATGGAACATAATATTTCTAAACCGAATAAAAGAGCTTCATATTTGGCCTGATTATTAGTACACAAATAATCTAACCGGCTCAACATTTCAAACTCAGCACCATTAGGAGAAATGATGACCACGCCAACACCTTGGCCCTCCTTACAAGCCGATCCATCAAAATAAAGTTTCCATGAATTAAAAGTAAAGTAACCGATTTCATCCTCTAAACTAATACCATGCTCAACAATGAAATCGGCAAGAATTTGACCTTTCAAAGTTTTCAATGGTTCATAGGTCAAGTCAAACTCCATTAATGCATACGCCCATTTGCCAATCCTTCCTCTAAGGATTGGCCGATATAACATGTGCCTAATTACATCGGCCTGACATGCAACAACACATGTACTAGATAACAAATAGTGTCTCATTTTAGCACAAGCATAGTACAAGGATAAACATAATTTCTCGATATGGGCGTACCTTGTCTCGGGATCAAGAAGACGGCGGCCAATATATGTGTCGGTGGTACAAAAAAGGGGTACCCCCAATTAACGCAAACACCCGAACGTTCGCTCTCCGTCTCGCCTGAGCCCTCCAGGCCTCGGGCGAGCGCGCCCCTACACCTCGAGCCTTGACGCTCGGGCCTCGAGCGGTACAGGCAGCCGTATCAGCCCCATACCACGCACTTAATGCCTTCACCTACCCCGGTCATGTCCACTAGTGCACAGCGTGTATCACAGTAACTCGGTGTAAAGGTCAAGTCTCGTTTTCACCACAAGCATGGGCAAAAGGGCACCAGTGCAGCACTGTTCGGCCATGCCAGGCACTGTAACCCCTCGAGGTCGGCTACGCGCCCCTCGAGCCAGGCACTGTCACCCCTCGAGGCCGGCTACGCGCCCCTCGAGCCAGGCACTGTCACCCCTCGAGGCCGGCTACGCGCCCCTCGAGCCAGGCACTGTCATCCCTCGAGGCCGGCTACGCGCCCCACGAGCCCTGCGCTGCAACACCTCGAGGCCAGCTCCGCGCCCCTCGAGCCCCCGTGGTACCACCTCGAAGCCGGCTCCGCGCCCTTCGAGTCCTAACTACTTTCGTGCTGTTGGAAGACAGGTACCCCAAGACCCGGAGGGACCTCACCGCGTACTGTACATTCCGGGATGGGTGCTGTACGGCTCCCGCCTTGTCGCACCCCCACGTCCGCGCCCGGGATGGAAGCCACGACTCAAGGACGCCTCAGCGGCGACGATCACATCGGCTCCAGTGGCCCCGACAAGACAGGGTTCCTACCCTTCTCCGTATGGGGCACCATGCGCCCCGATACCTGTAATACTTTTTGTAACCCTGGCCTCCCCTTGCTCTATAAAAGGGGACGCTAGGGCCCTCATTCGCGGGGACGCACCTCAGGTAGACAACGCACCAGTCCACACACAACACACGAGTCCGGACTCCGGTCCACGCTCACGGAGCTTGTATTCGCCCCTGTACAAGCACTTAGGTGCAAGTAATACAAGAACATCCCCCCCCCCGCTGGACGTAGGGCCTTCTTTGCCCGAACCAGGATAAATCTTGTGTCCCCTTGCATCACCATCCAGGAAGAGAGCACGCGATCATATTACTCGTTGGTGTGATACCCCCGGGTACGAAACACCGACAGTTGGCGCGCCAGGTAGGGGCCTTCGCGTGTCCGAGCCGATTTCTCGTTGACTCCTGGATGGCTTCATCTTCTCTTCCGTTCTCGGCTGGTGCCGTCGTCTGGTTCGGGAGCCTCGAGTTCCTGGCCACAGGCAACAGCAACGAGCTGACTCTGCTCTCCACGGAGGGCCTGGGCGGAGTGCGCGTCACGCCACCCCGCGCGGGGGGTGTGACGCGTCGCCCACACCACCACACGTCGCCACGTCGCGAGCGGCGCCATCGTCACCGTCGTCGTCGGGCGCAGGCAGTGCCCGCGGCAAACACCTACGCCCCCGTAGCCGGTGCAGGGGCCCCAAGGGGAAACCCGCCCGGCGCGCGGCCGGAGACCTCCAGGGCACACTCACGCCCGCCTAGCGACTTCGCGTTCATCATGCGTACGAACCAGGAGCCAGGCCAGAGGCCTCCAAGCCATGCGCCGTCGACACAGCTCAGCCTCCTCCCGCGCGGGTCGCACTGCGCTCGACGCCAGCGGTTCCCGATCGGCCTCGACAACTCTGCGGCTGTTTTCGCCCACCGCCTCGACGAGCGCCATCAGGACCAGACGGAGGTGGACCGGGAGCAGCGTCCGGGCGCGCTGCTGCGGGCCATGGCCAGCCTGGCAATCGTCCACCCCGCGCGCGTCGACAGCGACTTCTTGCGACCCCTCGAGCCATCTCGGCGAGCCACCATCGGAGAATGGTACCGCAAGTTGCGGTCCCAGCATCGGCCATGGCGGCGTGCCGACAACAACTCCGACTCCGACGAATACGACTACTACGACCCCGACCTCTGGGACCCCACCAGGGAGTGCTTCCAGCTCGAGGGAGTCGTATGCGATACCGAGGACGAAGGCGACGACGACAGGCCGGCTCTCGACCTAGAGGGACCTAGCGACGTGGCCGCGGCAGGCGGATCACGCGTTCTGGGAAGGGACGAGCCTCCAGCATCGGTTGTACTGCCTAAGCACGACGATGGCCGGGCGGCGCAACTCGCTCAAGTGCAAGAAGCAATCACCAAAGCCGAGGAAGAACGGCGACACCTGTTGCAGCTCCGGCAAACCCTGATGCAGGAACCACCCCAACCCCGAGGAGCCGGAGCTCGAGGCCGGGCTCGAGAGGTCCACCGGCAGATCCTCGAGGACGGGGCACCAGCACGCCCTGAGGTATGCTTCCCGAGAGCCGGGCAGAACGTGGTCGCAGCCGCCATGTTGCTCCGCGATCTACCCGCCGTCTCCAACCCAGACGCTAGGCGCATGCTTGGAGAAATGAAGGGCCTCCTCGAGACAGCCGCTGTGCAGCAGGCCGAGAGCTCAGCGTCGCGGCGGCGCGGAGCGGCCTCGGGGAAACCGACAGATGCGCCCCGCAACGAGCGCGAGGCATCCGTCCACCAGCCGGACGCCTCTCGAGCTAGGCCAGTCCGCGAACGGATCATCGACAACCGGCCACCTCGAGACCCCAACGACGCCCGCAACGACATCAACCGACGACGCAAGGATAAGGGGGCCCAAGAGCGTGGCTATAGCGCCCATCGAGGGGGACGCTACGACAGTGATGAGGACCGGCAAGCCCTCGAGCCCCCGGGCCCCAGGGTCTTCAGCCGGGCCATCCGCAGCTCAACCCTCCCCGACCGCTTCCGACCACCGACCAACATCGTAAGTATGACGGGGAGGTCGAGCCCAAGCTCTGGCTCTCGGACTTCCGCCTTGGCTGCCAACTGGGCGGAGCGAAGAACGACGACCGCGTGATCATACGTCAACTCCCTCTTTACCTCTCGGACACCGCCCGCCGGTGGCTCGAGGGGCTCCCGCCGGATCGGATCCATGACTGGACCGACCTAGTCAGGGTCTTCGACGGGAATTTTAAGGGGACCTGCGTGCGTCCAGGCAACCCCTGGGACCTACGGCGTTGCAGGCAGGCGACGGACGAGCCCATCCGCGACTTTGCTCGACGGTTCTCGAAGCAGCGTCTCGAGCTCCCCACGTGCCTGACGAGGACGTCATCTCAGCGTTCCTCGCGGGCACGACATGCCAAGAGCTTGTTCATGAGCTAGGACGCTACCGTCCCGGGACGGTCGAGGACCTGATGGATCGCGTCACCAGCTTTGCTTCGGGCGACGAAGCAGTGGGGGCCTTCTTTGGCCGTTCCACGGACAAAGGCAAGGCGGTGATCGCGCCGGAGGGCTCCAACAAGGGCAACGACGCCAAGAACGACAGCAATGACGGCAACAAAAAGAAGAAAAAACAAGCGCAAGGGCCAGAAGGCGAAGCGTGACGCCGATGGCGACGACGACAAAGAGGTGCTCGCGGGCGCCCTCGAGCCTAAGAAGCCCCGAGGCCCCCCTGACGGGGCTGTTTTCGATCAGATGCTCGAGGATACCTGCACCTACCACAGGGGCCCCGTAAACCACAAGCTGAAAGACTGCCGACTGATGAAGGGCTACTACTCCAGGCTCGGCGATAAGAAGGAAGACACGCCTAAGGGAAAGGATACCGATCGACGCGGCGGCAGGAACGCAGACGGCGACTTCCCCCCGGTGCGCGACTGCTACATGATCTACGGGGGGCCGACCGTCGGGCTCTCAGCTCGAGAAAGAAAGAAGGAGCGCCGGGAAGTTTTTTCGCTTGGCCACGACGGCCCCCGGTACCTTGACTGGTCCGATGCGTCAATCACGTTCGACCTTGACGACCATCCGGACCATGTCATAAACCCGGGGGCTTACCCCCTCGTCGTCGACCCCGTCATAGTCGACGTTCGGTTCTCTAAGGTGTTGATGGATGGGGGCTCGAGCCTCAACATCATATACCTCGAGACCCTCGACCTCCTGGGGATTTCAGAGGGACAGCTCCGACCCAGCGTCGGGGGGTTCCACGGAGTCGTGCCAGGAAAGAAGGCCCACCCCCTTGGGCGCATCGACCTGCCGGTTTGCTTCGGCACGCCGGCAAACTTCCGCCAGGAAACGCTCACCTTCGAGGTGGTCGGCTTCCAAGGGACCTACCACGCCATCATCGGCCGGCCAGGCTACGCCAAGTTCATGGCGATTCCTAACTACACATACTTGAAGCTCAAGATGCCGGGGCCAAAAGGGGTCATCACCGTCGACACCTCCTACGAGCACGCATACCACTGCGACGTGGAGTGCGTCGAGCGGGGGGAGGCCAACGTCCACCTCGACTCGCTCGAGGCCTTGGCAGCTCTGGCCACCGAGGGGGCCCCAGAAGCAAAGCGTCACGCCGGCACCTTCGAGCCGGCCGAGCACACCAAGCAAATGCCCGTCGACCCGACCTCGGCCAACGGCAAGACGCTGACCATCAGTACCAGCCTCGAGCCCAAATAGGAAGCAGTGCTCGTCGACTTTCTCCGCGCGAACATCAACATGTTTGCGTGGAACCCCTCGGACATGCCAGGCATACCGAGGGAAGTCGCCGAGCACGCCTTGGAGATCCAGGCCGGGTCCAGACCGGTGAAGCAACGCCTGCGCCGCTTCGACGAGGAAAAGCGCAGGATCATCGGCGAGCAGGTACACAAGCTTTTGGCGGCCGGATTCATCAAGGAGGTATCTTACCCAGAGTGGCTAGCTAACCCTGTGCTAGTTAGGAAAAAGAATGGAAAAATGCGGATGTGTGTAGATTACACTGGTCTGAATAAAGCATGTCCAAAAGTTCCATTTCCTTTACCTAGAATTGATCAGATCGTCGATTCCACCGCTGGGTGCGAAGTGCTTTCGTTCCTTGATGCGTATTCCGGCTACCACCAAATTAGGATGAGAAAATCCGATGAGCTCGCGACCTCTTTTATCACGCCATTTGGTATGTACTGCTATGTTACGATGCCCTTCGGCCTTCGAAACGCCGGGGCAACGTACCAACGATGTATGCAGCACATCTTTGGCGAGCACATAGGCAAGACCGTCGAGGCCTACGTCGATGACATCGTGGTTAAAACCAAAAAAGTAGGGAACCTCATCAGCAACCTCGAGACCACGTTCGAGTGCCTCCGGGCCAAGAATGTGAAGCTCAACCCCGAGAAGTGTGTCTTTGGTGTGCCTCGAGGCATGCTACTTGGCTACATCGTCTCGCAACGGGGGATCGAGGCAAACCCTGAAAAAATCTCAGCAGTCACGAGGATGGGCCCGATTCGTGATCAAGGGCGTGCAGAAGGTAACAGGCTGCCTAGCCGCTCTCAGCAGATTCGTCTCGAGGCTGGGAGAAAAAGCACTACCCCTCTACCGCCTACTAAAAAAGACGGAACACTTTGCGTGGACCGCCGAAGCCGAGGAGGCCTTAACAAGTTGAAGGGGCTGCTGACGTGCGCACCAATTCTCGTGCCCCCACGACCAGCCGAAGGTGACGGTTCCCCCGAGCCCCTCCTCCTCTATGTGGCCGCAACCACTCAGGTGGTTAGCGCGGTCATAGCCGTCGAGAGGCACGAGGAGGGTCATACGTTGCCGGTCCAGCGGCCGGTTATACTTCACCAGTGAGGTACTCTCCGAGGCCAAGGTCCGGTACCCGCACATCCAAAAGCTGCTCTACGGCATCATCGTCACCAGGCGCAAGCTCCAGCACTACTTCCTCGCTCATCCCGTAACGGTGGTGTCATCCTTCCCCTCGGAGAGAAATCGTCAACAATCGGGAGGCACGGGGGGCGCATCGCCAAGTGGTCCGCCGAACTGATGGGGGAGACCATCACCTATGCCCCGCGAAAGGCCATCAAGTCGCAAGCATTGGCGGACTTCGTTGCTGAATGGACCGACACTCAACTCCCTCGGCGCAGATTCAGGCCGAACTCTGGACCATGTACTTCGATGGATCTCTCACGAAGACGGGGGCGGGAGCAGGCCTGCTCTTCATCTCGCCCCTCGGAGTACACATGCGCTACCTGCTACGCTTGCACTTCCCCGCCTCCAACAACGTCGCCGAGTATGAGGCCCTCGTCAATGGGCTGCGCATCGCCCTCGAGCTCGGGGTCCGACGCCTCGACGCCCGAGGAGACTCGCAGCTCGTCGTCAACCAGGTTATGAAGGCTTCAAGCTGCATCGATCCCAAGATGGAGGCATACTGCGGGAGGTACGCAAGCTGGAAGACAAGTTTTACGGCCTCGAGCTCAATCACATAGCTCGGAAGTACAACGAGGCCGCAGACGAGCTGGCAAAGTTGGCATCCACGCGTGGCACGGTACCACCAGACGTCTTCTCGAGGGACGTCTTCGAGCCATCCGTCGAAATCGACCCGGGGGCTGGCCCCTCGACGCCACCCCTCGAGCAGGACACGGGGGCTCGACTCTCAACGCCACCCCTCGAGAAGGACCCCTCGACGTCCGCAGAGGCGATGCAGGTCGACACACACGCCCTTCGTCATCACGGCCCCTCGACTGGCGGACGCCCTACCTCGACTACCTGACGCGAGGCGAGCTACCAGAGGACAAGACGGAGGCCCGACGACGCTCATCGCTCGAGGGCCAAGACCTACGTCGTCTACGGCGACGAACGGGAGCTATACCGACGAAGTCCGACTGGGATCCTCCAACGCTGCATCCCACTCGAGGAAGGGCGCAAGCTCCTCGACGATGCACTCGGGGGCTTGCGGCCACCACGCGGCGCCGAGGGCCCTGGTTGGCAACGCCTTCCGACAAGGCTTCTATTGGCCGACCGCCATTGGGGATGCCAAGCGTTTGGTCCGAGCATGCCATGGGTGTCAATTCTACGCCAAGCAAACGCACCAGCCCGCACACGCCCTGCAGATGATCCCAATCACTTGGCCATTTGCCGTTTGGGGGCTCGACCTCGTGGGTCCCCTCAAAAGGACAAGTGGAGGGTACACACACATGCTCGTGGCCGTCGACAAGTTCACCAAGTGGATCGAGGCTAAGCCATAGGAGACCCCACCTCCGAGAGGGCTGTCGAGTTCATCGCCAACATCATGTACCGGTTCGGGGTGCCAATGTCATCATCACCGACAATGGCACCCAATTCACGGGCAAAAAGTTCACCAACTTCTGCGACGACAACAACATTCGCGTGACCTGGGCCTCGGTCGCGTACCCCCAATGCAACGGGCAGGTCGAGCGCGCCAACGGCATGATACTCCATGGGCTGAAGCCGAGGCTATTCAAGACCCTCAAAACTTCGGAAAGGGTGGGCCGCAGAGCTCCCCTCGGTGCTGTGGGGCCTCAGGACTACGCCGAGTCGAGCCACCGGGTTCACTCCGTTTTTCCTAACCTACGGCGCCGAGGCCGTCTTACCTACGGACCTCGAGTACGGCTCACCTCGACTTCGAGCCTACAACGAGCAAACCAGCGACGAAAGGCTCGCCAACGCCAAGGACCAGCTCGAGGAGGCCCGAGACGTGGCGCTCATCAACTCTGCACGCTACCAGCAAACACTTCGACGCTACCACGACAAGCACGTGCGCAAAAGGGACCTGGCGGTGGGGGACCTCGTGCTTCGACGGCTGCAAGATAATCGAGGGCGCCATAAACTCACCCCTCCGTGGGAAGGACCATACACCGTGGCTGAAGTGCTCAAGCCAGGCACATACAAGCTCTACGACGACCAAGGCAGGATCCTGACAAACGCGTGGAACATATCTCAGCTACGTCGCTTCTACCCTTAAGGGCCTCGAGGCCTTGTTCATTTTATTGCTTTGTACAAACACGTTGAATATGAATGGGCCAACTCGTGCTCCATCTTTCATGTTCCTTAGCAACTCAAGGTAGCCTCGACCCTGCCTAGCTCAGGGTCGAGCCTCCCTCGGGGCTGACAAGGGGGTAAACGCCCCCCCAGACTCCGGAAAAAACGCGTGTTTTCTTTTCAAAAATTTGACCCTCGTCTCGACTCGCGCCTCGAACGAACTAGCGACGTCTAAATCCTTTAGTACCTCGAGCCCCAAGGTCGGGGGCGTCGACGTAGACGGCCGCCTACGCCCCGGGCTACGGTACCCTACCTACGCCTCCCTCGAGGGGCTCGCGACGTACTAAAGGAACACAGACTAAGTTAGCAGAAACTCGAGCTTGCGACAAAGAGAAGCGGTCAAACGCATTTGAAAAGAAAACAACTCTTTCCATAAACAAATCACATATACATTCGGGTCTCTCGACGTACCCTCATTTACTCACAGAATTCTTACAAGGGCCTCGACGCCCAAATTTGGCACGCAGGCCTCAATCCTCGTCGGTGCGGTACTCCTCCCCAAGGTCCGCGAGGGCAGGCTCGACCTCGACGCCCGAGCTCGAAGGAGGAGGGCTCCCGACACCGCTGCTGGCGTCAGGAGGCAGCACGTCCTCCTCGAAGATCTTCGCGAGCGACGTCCCCGGCCTCTCCATCTTCTCCAAAATTTTGTCAACTCGGCGGTTGTTCCACTCCTCATCCTTCCCCTCGATCTCGATGAAGCCATTCGCGACAACATGGACCGGGAAGCGGAAACCGGAGCGAACAACCGCGAGTGTCTGCTTGACGCCGTGATGGAGAGCTTGCCGGACACGGTCCCGTGCGGCTGCGTCGAAGAAGCACAAGGCGTCGACCAAGGCATCGCCCCGAGCCACTGCACCTTCTGCCGCGGCACAGGAGGAGCACCCCACATGGGGCCGAGCCGGTCGAGAGAAGAGCGAGCCCGCTCCGCCACCATCGTCTCGTCTTGGAGCTGGTCCAAGAGAGCCTGGTTTGTCTCACGGAGCTCCTCGACCGTCTTCTCGACCCCTGCGCAACAAACAAGGAAGAGTGAGCCTGCGGCGTAACAAAGAACTTCAAAAACCAAACAAGAACAAGGTGTAAGCCTCACCGTCGCAGTGTTGCCCCAGTGCGGCGAGGTCGCTGGTCAGCCCTCAGCACGCTGCTCCAGCCTGCGGTTCTCGGCCAGCGTGAGGAGCCTCTCGGACCTAAGGTCCTCGATCAGCCGGCCCGCCTCCACCAGGGCCAGATCCTTGCGGATCACCTCCTGCCGCGCCGCCCCCTCGGCAGCTCGGGCGGTGTCGGCGCCACTCACGGCGTCTTCGGCCTCTTTTCTTGCCGCCTCCGCTGCGGTCCGGGCGGCGGCGGCCTCGCCACGGGCGTCAGCAGCCTCCTGCTTCGCCGCCTCGGCTTCAGCCCGGGCGGAGGTGGCCTCGCTTCGGGCGTCCGCGGCCTCCTTCCTCGACGCTTCGAGAACGGCGGCGGCCTCCTCCCTGGATCGGGCGACCTCGCCTCGAGCCACCCGGACCTCCGCCTCCGCCTCGTTAAGCCGGCTCGCCATCTGGGCGTTCCGGCTCAGCTCCGCGCGGAGATCTCGAAGCTCCGCCTCGGCCCGCTCGAGGGCGGCCGACACCTGTGCGGATCGGCCCGCCTCCTCGGAGCAGGACCGCTCCGCCTCCGCCATAAGCACGGCCACCTCCCGGAAGATGGACGCACCTCGCGCGGGGCCCCCGCTGGGCCGACTGCTCGATGGGGACCACGGCAAGGGGCGGGCTCAGTGGGACGGGAAACGGCCATATCGGCCGGTCGAGCTCGATGTCGGGCAGACCCTCCTCCGCCTCGAGCTGCCCCGACGGCGACCCGCCGCTTGACGGCACGGGCCCCGACTCCCTCCGTCCCTCCGCCGGCGCCTCCTGTTGCGGATCGGTCGAGGGAAGGCTCGACCCTGGGCCCTCTTCCCTGGCCGGGCTCTCCGGCGCCTTGTCGGCGCTAGCCGGCACCTCGGGCGCCGCCGCCATCGTCAAGCCCGCAGCAAGGAGCGGCCCCTGCTCCAGCTCGTTGAAGAGGTCCTCCACCGTCGGCTCCTTCTCCGCCGACGCCTCTTCCCCCCTTCCCCCCTCCGCAGCATGGCCCGTGCTGGTCGGAGCCACAAGGGGCACAGTCCCCTCAGCCCCAGACACCGGCGGGGCCGTGCTCGCCCCAGGCGCTTCCTCCAGAGCACCTGTCGTGGTGAAGGGAAGGATGGCGCTCCCAGTCGGCACCATCATGGGAGGAGGAGGAGGAGGAGGAGGCAACGCTTCGGCGGGTACGGTGGTGGCAGGCTCGATGCCATGAGCTGAGGCCCCTGCAATACGAGACGACAGAGAAGTCAGAACCAAGAAGAGTACCTCGACCCCTATGGTCGATGACGACGGCCTCACCAAAATTTGCGACGACCAAGCGACCCCCTCGAGCCATGGCAGCTCGGGCCTTCTCCAGCCAAGCGGCCTCTCTAGCGGAGGAAGGTGCCATACCTCGAGGTGCCTGTGCCTCGACGGGGCTCGAGGCCTTGGCCCGCTTGGACGAAGCGAGGTCCACCTCCTGGTAGGAGCGCTTCCCCCTGAGAAGATGGAGATGGCACGCGTCATTAAAAGCAAAGAAGTGAAGCCTCACTACCGACGAGACCCAAAGAAACTACTCACCCGAAGCGGCGGCTGGTCTTCTTCCCGGAGTCGCCGGACCCACTCGGGGGCTCCGAGCCCACCCCGCGGCTCGAGCCCTGCGCCTGGGCCGTCTCCGCAGGGTTGGGATGGGGGGAGGTCTCCCGACGCCTCCCCTGGCTCGACCTCGAGGGAGAGCCCTCCTTCCGCCCCGCATCGCGGGAGGGCGACCGCACCGCCCTCGTGCTGACGTCGTGGCGCTCGCCCCGGCGCGGGCTCCGGGACCTGCTCCGGCGCCCACGCTGGTGGTCGCGCCCTCCGGCGTCCGCCCCCGCGTCCCGCGGCGGTGCGGCGATGGACTCCGGGGACGCTCGCACCCCTGGTCACGAGACGCTCGGGGCTCCTCCCACGACGCTCATGGTGGCGGGGGCTCGACGCCCCATCGTGCTGTCCGCTCCTTCGGGGGCTCGAAGCGCTCTTCGACGCTTCGCGACGGGCGGGCTCAGGGTCCCTCTCGACGCGAGGGCCAGCCCTCGAGGGCCGGCCCCTCTCGGGAACCCCCGCCTGGGTCGACGCCGACGTCGACTCCTTCTGCGCCGCGTCGACAGCGCTCCTGGTCCGCGGCTTCCTCACGACAGCCGGCGCGTCCGGCGCGGAGCTCGAAGTCCCCTGGGCTTCGAGCGAAGCCTGGCTCGGCGCGGCCCTCCGCGACTGCGCCCCGCGCGATCCCTTCGCCGGGGGGACCTCCAACACTTCCTCCTGCACAAAGGAGGGGTCAGCCCCGACGCCGAAGACCCCCGCACGTCTCAAACGCGCGTCCATCCCCTCGTCATCATCCTCATCCTCGTCATCGCTCTCCTCCTCCGAGCCCGAGGAGCTCAGCTCTGGGGACTCGTCTCCAGGCTGGCGGTTGCGGCGAGCCTTCGCCAGCCTCTGCTCCCGAGCCGAGCGACGCAAGTTTTTGATTTTCAATTTCTTCTTTTCGGCGTCCTTGCTCTCCTTGTCTTTTTGAGCAGAAAGGCGCCTCACCTGGGTATCCGCGGCGTCCTCCCTCACCGGAGGCCTCGACGCGCGAAAGGTAAACGCCCCCTGCGAGAACGGAACAGATAAGGAAGATTACGGGAAGAAAGAGGAAAGGAGGGGCTCGAGGGCAACCGGCTCGAGGGAAACTTACCAGGTCAGGACACCCCACGCGGGTGCCATGCGCAGGTGAGGTTCTTCCTCGGGACGGAACGTCCCTTGGATCGTGATCGACACCCGGAGACGGCTTCATTCCGGGACAGCCCGACCTCCGCCAACCTCGAGCTCTTCAACCCCTCGAGTGAGGCCTTAGGCCCCATCTCGAACATGAGGAGGGGACGCTCCGCCAACGGAAGGACCCTCCGCTGGTGGAACGCCCAGATGACCGCCGCGACGGTCAGCCCCTTCTCCTCCACCAACTCCTTCATCGCCTCCATCAGTGGCACCAGGTGGCGCTGCCTGTCCGACGCGACGCCCCAGGTCCACTTCTCTGGGCGACGGGTGAGAACGCCGCCGGTATACTGCGGAAAGAGGCCACCTTCGTTCCGCAAGTAGAACCAGTGGTCGTCCCACCCCGCCTGGTTAGAAGAGAGCTTGTAGCGCAGGTACTCGCGCGGGACGCCGGCCGACGAAGGTCCAGTCCTCGCGGTGATGGCCAAGGAGCCCATACGCACGAACCGCCTCCCGCCGGACTTCGAGGCCTTGACGAAGAGCTCGCCCCGGAAGAGGTGGACGAACATCTCCCAGTGCGGCTCCATCTTCAAATATCCCTCGCACACCGCGGCGAAGATGGCGGCGTGCGAGATTGAGTTGGGGGAGAAGTGGTGCAGCTCCGCCTCGAAGTGGTGGGTAAGCGCCCGCATGAAGCGACTCGGCGGAACACCGAGCCCCATACGATGGTAGCGAGTAAAGCTCACCACATACCCCTCCGGCGGGTGCGGCTCACGGTGGTCCGCCGATGGAAGAATCCACCACGCCGGCCCCGCCTCCGGGTTGGGGCGGAGGAGCCCACGCCCCACCAGCGTCTCCAACTCCTCCTGCGTCGTCTTCGATGGGCTCCAATCCTCAGGCGGCAGCACTTGAGATTGGGCGGCCATGTCGGCAGCGGCACGGATCTGAGCTGCGGACGGGCGGCCGGGAAGATTTCCAATTGCGAGATTGGGAAGAAGGCGTGCGCGGGCTACGGCGAAAGTAAAGGCAAAGGCAAAGTAAACGAACCCTCTCCTCTCTTTTGGTATTTATACGAAAGAACACCAACAGGCGAGGCGTCCCACGACGGCGAAAAAAGGTAACCGCATGCATTTAATGCGCCCGTCTAACCACGTCTCGAGCCGGATGCAGGGTACACGCGGCAGCTCTCCATTCGCTCCACTACCCGGGCCCGCCACGACCGTCCTTCCGGCTTCGCGTCCGCCGCTCTCCCCGGCAGATTTCGCCTAAAAAGGCACGCCCAACGGGCAGAAGGATTCCCAGACGACGGAGGCTTCTTCACAAAGGTAAAACGGGCCCCGGCCCTAAGCCTCGAAGCAGCGAAGGCTGGCCCTCGAAGAGGGTCGACAGCCGGCTCGAGCACCCGAGTCAGGGACACCAAGGGGGGGCGCCACTCGAGGCATTACTCGAGGGCCAAGCCCTCGAGGCCCCTCACGTGTATCCAAGGCGGGGAGCTCGACGTGCAGTGAGATCCCCTCGGAGGGAGGCATCGAGCCACCGGGCCCTATCGAATGGACCCGGCACTCCTGCAGACTGAGCGCCCATGCTTTATGAGACCGCCTCCGGGCCACAGTCGACCCCTAACGAACGGGGCACGAGCTCTCACTTGGATTCCCCGTTTACCAGCTCACCGGGAACTCGATACTCGCGCCCACTCTCGTTAGTACGACGAGGCCCTCCCCCCTCGCATCCGATCGAAAGGACTCGCGGGATGACAAGCCAGGGCAATCGGCATGCCGGCAGCTCGAGGAGCCGGCCAGTCGGTTCAGCCTGGCACCCCTCGACGAAAGAGGGTCTAAAAACTCGGACAGTTGCGACTAATCTCTTTTTTATGTGAGCATGAGATTTTCAGGACTCGGATGAAAGCTCGACCCCCATCTCGCCTGAGTCCTCGAGACCAGGCCCAGGACAAACGCTCATTCTCCGTCTCGTCCGAGCCCTCCGAGCCAAGCCTCGGGCGAAGTCTCCCGCTGCAAAGAAAGGTTACCGCAAATATTTATACCAAACCACATTTCGAGCATGATTGACAGGCACACACGGCGCCGCAATCTCCACTCCCTGACGACTCCCGCCTAAGAAGGCGCGCCCACTGGGCAGAAGGTTCCCTAACGACGGAGGATTCTTCGAGAAGCCCACGAGGGAGTTTAACCACTCCCCCATGGCCTCGGGGGCTACACCCGCGGGTGTCGCTCGCACGACACCCACGGATTCAAATCAACAAGACCCTCGAGACCAGTCAGCTACCCATCGAGATCCCAACCTAGAGCCCCTGCACGAGTGCAAGCACTCAAACAAGGGCTCGGGGGCTACTGTCGGTGGTACAAAAAAGGGGGTACCCCAATTAACGCAAACGGCGAACCGCTCTATCTCCGTCTCGCCCGAGCCCTCCCAGCCATGCCTCGGGCGAACGCGCTCCCACACCTCGAGCCTTAACGCACGGACCTCGAGCTGTACAGACACCGTACCAACCAGCCCATACCACGCACTTAAAGCCTTCACCTACTCCGGTCATGTCCACTGGTGCCCAGCACGTACCACAGTAACTCGTGTGTAAGGTCAAGTCTCGTTTTCACCACAAGCATGGGCAAAGGGGCACCAGTACAGCACTGTTCGGCCATGCCATGCACTGTACCCCTCGAGGCCGGCTACGCGCGCCTCGAGCCATGCACTGTAACCCCTCGAGGCCGGCTACGCGCGCCTCGAGCCATGCACTGTAACACCTCGAGGCAGGCTCCGCGCCCCTCGAGCCCTCGCGGCACCACCTCGAGGCCACCGGCGCCCCTCGAGCCCTGACAAGCTCTCTCATGCTATTGAAGGACAGGTACCCCAAGACCCGGAGGGACCGCGCTGTGTCCTGTACGTTCCGGGATGGGCGCTGTACGACTTCCACGACGCCACGTCTCCACGTCCGCGCCCGGGATGGAGGCCACGCTCCAAGGACGCCTCAACAGCAGCACCCACGTCGGCTCCAGTGGCCCCGACAAGACAGAATTCCTACCCTTTGCCATATCGAACGCTGTTCATGACACCCTTATGTAACCCCGGCCTCTCCTTGCTCTATAAAAGGGGACACCGGGGCCCTCGTTTAGGGGGACGCAACTCCGACAGACAACGCACCAGTCCACCCACGCATTCGAGTCCGGACTCCGGTCCACGCTCACTGAGCTTGTATTCGCCCCTGTACAAGCACTAGGTGCAAGTAATACAAGAACCTCCTCCCCCCCGCTGGACGTAGGGTTTTCTTTGCCCGAACCAGGATAAATCCTTGTGTCATCTTGCATCACCATCCAGGAAGAGAGCACGCGATCATATTACTCGTTGGTGTCATACCCCCGGGTTCGAACACCGACACGTTGTTTCTAAATTATCATGTCATATAAATTAAATGAAACTTGAATCAAACTCTACTTTGAGAGTTTCATTCTATAGTTGCATATGCATTTAATTTTATGATTCATAGAGAGTTGGTTGTCGTGTTAAGAGAGTTTGATATAGATGAAACTCATTTTTTTCTCTCACTTCTTAAATATAGTGTCATGTCATCTAAAATAACTATGTAGCAACCTATTTAATGCAAATAAAACTCTTGTTGAGACTGACCTAAAAATAATGTTTTTGATTTACTACAAACACTTTTGTAGACTCATCGACCTCTTTTTCAAAAGCAAATAGCTTGAAATATTTGATTTTTAATAAAAAAAAGCTGGCTTAGAATTCTATCAGACAATGTCTAGAAATTTATTCGAAGAGAGCTTGGTTTAGATTTTGATTAAATTGCTTGTTTAGAATTTTTATTTGTCCCCCGCGAACAAATATTCTATTTGTACCAGACAAGTCGCATCAACTCTCAATTATTTGCCCCCATAGAATTTTCCTTGGACCCATTTCAGGACCAGATAAGTCACATCAAGTCAATATTCGTCGTGATCTCACACCGCTATGATCCCAACGAGAACCAACACTGATGGCAGCCTGTGTTTACGCTTGCGATGCAGCGACCACATGCTCGTGGTGGTGGCCCTGGCGACGCAACCCGGTTTTTCCGCAACGGGTAGCAGCCGCCTGGCAGTACTCCGCGATTCATGTTCATAGAGGCGGTTTTCCACAATGGGTAGCGGTCGCCTCCCCTATTGGACAGCTAACAGTACTCCGCGATTCCAGGGCCGGCTCTTAGGGGAGGGCAGGCAGTGCGACCCCGCCGGGGCCCATGAAGCTAGGGGGCCCAAAATATATATGTAATTACTATATAATTTTCTATTATGTATAAGCGAACAGGACACGGTCAGCCAATCACAGTAAGCAATACATGAACGCCCATGATTGAATAGTATTTTCCTTTTTGTTTCTTTTTTTTTTTGGATTGTGTATATGTATGTGCTATGCTCGTACAGTCATACAGTTAGGGTTATAAATTTCTAATTTTATGTGTTCATTTAAATATATTAGATGTTGCGGAAGAAGCATTTGTCGGGTGCTAAAAAAACAAGAAGATTAGTTCGTGGAATCAGCTGAAAGAAGTTTCTTCAAATTGAAACTGTTGAAAAATTGTTTGAGATTAACTATGCTACAAGAAAGATTAAATGGCTTGGCTATATGCAGCATTGAGAAGGAAATTTTAGATGACATTAATCTTGATATTGTTTTTGAAGATTTTGCATCAAGGAATGCCCGAAGATGGATTTTTTCAAAGCAATATATCATAGTTTTGATATTAAATTTAGTTCAACGGGCCCTTATCTTTTTGTTTGCCCAAGGGCCCTTCAAATTATAGAGCCGGCCCTGCGCGATTCGTGTCCATCAATACCTCATCTGTACTCTATTTATTTTATATCCCGAGCACGAATCGCAAGCAAAATGGACGGCAGCCGATAGGGGAGGCGGCCGCTATTGCGGTTTTGCGTTTCTGTAGTTGCACAACCCAGTTTTTCCGCAATGGGTAGCGGCCGCCTCCCCAATCGGATGATTGACAGTACTCCGTGTGATTCGTGTCTATCAATACCCCATCTTTACTATATTTAATTTCTATCTCGAGTACGAATCACAAAGTAAAATGGACGACAACAGATAGGGGAGGCGGCCGCTACCCATTGCAGAAAAACCGGTTGTCTGCAACTACCGTGCACGCGCCGGCCGTTTTGTCGTCAAGGAATTAGGAATGTCATACGCAGCTGTATGTATGTGCACGTGGTGGCATCAGCAGCCTACAAGACATTTGACTGTAAGTACCTCCATGTCGTCGTCGTAGCTAGCTTTCGTCGTGTGGATGGATGTGGCCTCCGTTTTGTGGAATGCATGCTTAGTGGTTGTTTGGTCTCCGGCGATCATCATAGCACTTCATCAAAATGAGCCTTGTTGACGTGAGGGACATCTCGATCTGTTCGGCGGGGGGGCATGTCCCTAACACTGGAGGACATTTATTGTCGGTTGCCGGTCCATGCTCCTTGGCGGTCGCAGCTAGCCACAGCCCACAGGCACAGTCCCGAAAGATCCTCGTATATTGGTACGCTGAACATGGTACCTGGATCGATAATATTAAATTTCCAGTTTATACGGAATATACTTCTTAGCTATGCAGCACGGATACGGATACATGTATCTCGTATCGGATGTATATAGATACGTCAGTTTTTTTTAGCAAACTAATGGTATAGTGATGTATCGAAGTATCGATACGGATACGTGGATCGTATCGGATACGGATACGAGTGTTTGAAGCATCAAGTAATTCAGCTTCTTAGGGACGTGTGATTTGTTCACGATCAAGGATTAAATTTTCAGATGTTTTGTTCACGATGGGATGCGATTCTAGAATTGATGATATACATATATGTGAAATGTAGCTATAGAACGAGAATTGTGATCCTGAAATATTTAAGTTTCTAGACAAATTTTTTATAGATACCATAAAATAATTTGTATATCAATGGTAAGTATAAGATGATTATCAATATAAAGGTTTGTTATATAATATTAGACCTTATTTAGTTCCCACCTAAAAACTTTTCACTTATCACATTGAATATGTTGGATACATGCATGGAGTATTAAATATAAACTAAAAATAACTAATTACACAGATTGCGATAATTTTGCGAGATAATTTTTTAAGCCTAATTAGTCTATAATTTGATAATGTTGTGCTATAGTAAATATGCTCAAAACAAATTAATTAGTCTTAATAAATTCGTCTTACGATTTCTAGACAAAATATGTAATTTATTTTTTATTAGTTTATTTTAATATACTAAATTAGTGTCGAAATATCTGATGTGACACGTAAAAACTTTTTACCTTTACAAATATGAGCCCATTTGGCAGAGTTGTGCTCACTAATTCTCCAGTTGTGCTTTCTTATTCTCTGGTGAAGCGATTCTGTGACTGAAATTGATTTTCTTTGATTCTTTAGCATAATCTCTCAAAATCAGGATGGACAAACACTTCACAGAATCAGAAGAAGCTACTTTTTTCACGTCTCAGTCTCTTATTTCATTTTAGAGAATCAATTCGCTGGATTAGCAAAGAATCACTTCTCACTGAAAAATATGTTTGACAGCCCTGCGGAGTGCTCCCAAATGCACCCTATGAAGAACATGAATCTATTCTCGTTGCACTGCTTGGGCTGCAGCTGCAGGCCCACAGGTCCATTTATTCATTGACGCACATATACATCAGAGGCACACATCGCCCCGCCAGCCTCCCAGCGCTCCGCCGTAGCGTCGCACGCACACGATCCAGCGCCGATCGGGACGACGTCCCAGCTAACATTCCAAGCATCGATCCAATCAACGTGTGATCCGCTTCGTACCCGACTTCGATCTGGAACGAACAATCCTGGTCCTAGTGATATGCACGAAAGAACAACTCCTATGTTTCGACTCCGCTACTTTTTCGAGACTTCTTTCCCCTGCAAGAGTGGAATCCATATTTCATGCTTCGATGATCCTTCTGCATCGATCTTCCGCCAAAAGTTTTCATCTGAGTCCGGTGTTGCATCTTCTATATCTACGGCTCAGTCTTCAACCTCTGCAGCTTCTGTGCTTGCGAGGCCTTCGATGGTCCGTGCTACCAATAACCGGTGAGATCGTCGTGTTCCTTTTGGGGCACGTTATGGACTCATCGACTCTTTTAGGTCGATCGCGTGCAGAAATCTTTTTAAAATTGCCTTGTTCGATTTCTGCTCTTGGACTTGGACTAGAATCTCTAAAAGTAGATTCTTATATCTTGGCACTTCGTGTTGCCTCTCGTGTAATTGGGTTGTTCTTACCCAATATCTTGTACTCTCATGCTTAATATAATATATGTGGTTCTTGTAAAAAAAAAAAGGGCCTGCTCAGTTAGCAGGATTCTAACCAGGAACTAATCCCACTCATTAAAATTTATATAAGAGCCTGTTTGTTCGACATGGAATAGGCCGAGAAACTATTCCGGTTAGAATAAGTTTATACAAATTGCCCTTGTAATCCTGCCTGCATTAATTCCATCGAGGCCTTGTTTCCCTGGAAGTCTGAAACCGAACGAGCCCTAAATTAGATAAGCAATCCAACCAAGATGATTTCAGACGTTCGAGGAGAACCGAAGAGGCCCTAACTGAGATCCACCAACCATTGCCGGGGAGCGTGTGTGGGCGTCCAGTGGGCCTGCAGTTCCACCGGCAGTCCGGTGATCTGTACAACAGGGTTGCCGCGCGCGGCAGTCCGCTACAGGCCGGCGGACGGAGGCCGGCGGTGAGCTGTTCAACTTCCTCAACGGTCTGGCAGCAGCCCCGCTTACCGGAGGAGGTATATGCACAAAATGAAAACCACTAGACTCATTAGTGAACGACACTAAATTCAGCTGTTCTACAGAAAGAATAACAATAACATTTGCGACGCTAAAAAACACAACTAAACAAGATATAGCATAACAGTTGCAATAACGTTCATAAAAAAACTAATGGTAGTTAAGGTGAACTACCTTAAAAAAAAAAAGGGGCAAATGCAATGTACTCTAGCAAGTAACACATACGAGCCATTGTTATCCGATGGTACGTGTTTCGCTAACTGTGGGAATCACAACTAATTGTAGTAGTGTATGACATTCATCCCGTAGAACATGACGCCATTCAATGCTAATAAGGTGGTATTTGGTTTCAGGGGCTAAAGTTTAGTCTGTGTTATATTAGACATTGTGACACTAATTTAGTTTATTAAAATTAGACTAATTATAAAACTAATTACACTATCATACAATTCGTCTCATAAATTAGCCTTCAACTGATAAATTAGTTTTGTATTTAGAGCCACAACATCTAATATTATAGGAACTAAGCTTTAGCCCTGGAAAATGATGCATCCACACCACCCACGCACGCTCGGTCCCTCAGGGTAAATCTCCTCGTTGTGACACCCGGGTGGTCCAGACAGGATTCGAACTTGGACGAGCTCACTCCCCACTGGGCCGGAGTCGTTGCCATCGCGTTGTAGGTGCATTCGCATCACAAACAAAGATTTTAGCATTCTCGATTGGCATTATGAAGTTAACCCTATAAAGATACACAAATTTAGTTGTCTCGATGGGCATTATGAAGTACCCTATAAATGGTCAAGCAGCCCCTAACAATATTATCTCTGTTAATCATTTTTAAAGGTCGGTATTGTAATTGTGACATTCTAAATGTTTGCATGTAGAAATAGATTAACAAATGAGGCCATTATAAACCTCTAAAATAGTTGCTTCAAAAAGTTTGTAGCTTTTTCTATAAGAAACTCAGAACAAAGACAAACTTTATATAAAAGGATTTCGACACCACTTACAATTTAGTAGTTTAGATTTTTTATTTAAAAATTTGATGTCCTAGGAAATCATTATAAGTTCTTAGATTTTGAAATTTAAATTTTAAAGTATATGGGTATACTCTGACCGCAAAAAAATTGAAGAACCTCCTGATGTTGGTATGATCTACACATAAGTTATAGTTCATAATACGATCTATAACTTTATAGTTAACAAGTTTTTTTTATTTGTAGTCTCTTAGATTCTTAATTATTTATTTTATTTTCTAAGATTTCAAAATTTAAATTTCAAATTTCAAAGACAATGGAAGTTGACATAATCCATACCAAAGTCATAGTTATCAACATAAACTATAATTTTGCATTTGATATTTTTTGGTTTGAAGACATTTAGAGTCTCAAATAGCCATTTTAAAATTCTTAGATTTTAAGATTCTAAATTTTGAAAATTAAAGTATCCTGAAAAGAGATATATAGATGCCAAATAAACTTTAATCATCTAATTTTTTAGTGTAGTGATTAGAGAGACCCTAATAATTCTCCTCTACTAAGGCCTTGTTTAGTTTTTAAACCAAAAACTTTACGTCTTATCATATCGGATCTTTGGACACATTATGACTTGGACACATGTATGAAGAACTAATAAAGACTAAAAAATAACTAATTATACAATTTGCGTGTAATTTGCAAGACGAATCTCTTTTAAGTCTAATTAGTCCATGATTTCATACTAAAGTGTTACAGTAACACATGTGCTAATGATGGATTAATTAGGCTTAAAAAATTGTCTCACATTTACATTACAGACGAACTCTGTAATTTATTTTTTTTATTAGTATCCCGAATACCTCATACAACACCCTAAATAACATCGATGTGACATCCAAAAGTTTTACAGACTGCAACTAAACAAGGCCTAAATGAAAATGCAGACCACCTGCTAAGTACCGCAGAATCCGTATCTAATTATGTTATTCCTAAAAAATGATGATTTTTTTCAAACCCTTTATGAAATCGAACGGGGATGAACCTCTTTTTCAAAGCAAATAGCTCGAATACATTGACTTAAAAAAGCTTGTTTAGATTCTTCAAGAAAAGTGTCTAGAAAGTTTTTTGGAAGGCAGCTTTGTTAATTTTGTTAAAATAGTTTTTTTCAAAAAAAAAATGCTGATAGGTTAACTGTCGGTCTATGTATTTCATGTCTCACGTTCCAACATCTTCCTATTTTGAAAAACATGCAAAAAGTTTCACGTCACTCCCATGAAACTAACTCAACTAACCTTACACTCTTATATCATCTCTCACTTTATCAATACAGTGTCATATCAGCGCATTCATATCCATGCATTGGCCTAAAAAGAATAACGAATTTTATTAAAATGTTTATTTAGAAGTTACTACATATTTGTTGTCCCGGCACACAGTTCGTTGGACCATCTCAGGAGTCAGGACCATCAACTAATCAATAAATTTTTCTTTGTCCCATAGAATTTTCGTTGGATTGGACGACCAGACAAGTGGCGTTGAACTCGGTCTGTTTGGTACAGCTTACAATAGCTTTATGAGCTGTTTGGAGCTATTTTTTTTTTGTCAATTTTTTTTTTTTTTCCAAACAGCTTCACCTATGAAGCTGTTTTATATCTCCACTCTCATAAAACCATAAGCTGATATGAAACTGAAAAGGTAGCTTTTTACAGCTGACACCTTCATTTCTCCTCAACCATGCATAAAGTTATTGGTAAAGCTATTTTGTCAAAAACTTTTTTTCTAAAACAGCTCAGTTGCACATCGTGCAAAGTTAGATCTTTGATATTTCATAAAGCTAGTGTTTCAGCTCGTGCAACCCGTGTTTCCTGCTTGCCAATTGCCAATGCATGCAGCGAGTGGTGGTTGCATTGCCCACACGGCGCTGGGCGAGCTGCGGAGGTACGGGGTCTGTGGCGCCAAGGCGGGCACGTCCGATCTAGGATGACAACGGATCAGTTTCGGGTCGAATATCGCGGTTTCGGGTCTATGCGGGTTTCGGGTTTGGTGACGGTTTTTCACCCACGGTTTTCGGGTTCGGGGCTCCGAAACCTGTCGGGTTTCGGTTTCGAGTTTGGTTTTCATTCACCCTGGATACCCAATGTATATCCGTTTGGAATGAAAACTCATGTTTTATAATATACTAATAATAAATTGTTTCCTTAGATTATTAAATTTATTCTAAGTTGACTTATAAAATTATTTATTATTTATCTCTCTTGATTATACATGTGACTATGTATATATATATCGTATATATTGTTTACAGAAAGTACTTATTATAGGCAACAAAATTGGGTTTCGGATATCCAATCAGGTTTTCGGGTATCCACGGGTTTTTTTATGGTGATGGATTTTCACCCGAATCGGTTTTTTGGGGCGTTTCGGTTTTGAGTTCGGTTTCACAGGTTTAGGTGCACGGAGACTCCACCCGATCCGAATCCGATCTGTTATCATCCTTAGTCCGAGACCTTCGCGGAGCTGCCTGGGGCGCCGGGGTACCCACGGTCTCGTCAGGGTCTCCGGCGAGGGCAACGGGACGGAGCGTCTCGACGGGTTCAACTTCGTCCCTTGAGTGAGGTGGGCGAGCGAGGGTAAGTGCGCGCGCTCTGGTTGGTGGGTCGCCGCCGCCACGCCTTAGGCCGGCGAGCTCTCGGCGCACCAGCAGATCAGTGTGGCTTTTATCTACAACTAGCGACCTGCACGCAAACCGTTTGTCATTAATGTCTGTGATATGCAAATGTATAATGTTTGTTGTGTGATTTGGTGTACTATCACACTATTTGCCTAAACGGCCGTTTAGCCCGTTTAATACACCGTTTAAACGCTACAACAGGGTACACCCATTTTCTGTTTTTAATCGGTCATTTTTAACGTTTAGTTAAAAAACTGTTTTGCCTGTTTAAACACCCGTTTTGGTCCAAATAGTGGCTAAACGGTAATGACCGACTGTTTACCGTTTAGGATAACATTGACTATCAACAACGTATAAGAAAACAAGGTTACAAAGTTACGAACAATAACAGATAGATTGAACACCGTCTCCCCAATAATCTCTAGCATCGAATTTGGGAGTACCCCTTAGCACTTTGCAAGGCCATTCAAGAAGTGAAATTAAGCGGGGATGGACCTAAAATAGTGAATACACTATACTCTGTATTTTTTTATTTCAATTTTAGGGGGTATTTAGCGAAAGATCAAATCATACCAATTTGCATTGGAGAGCACGTTACACAACTGCCAACAATCTGATTAAGCGTGGATGGCTTGAAAGCATCTAGGCCCCTATGAGTTTTGATGATTGATGGCAACATAAGATTATTATGACTAACATGTGTTCTGCAAAACAATGTGAGTTAGATCACAATAATGGCGATGGTATGAGCAAATGGTATTCATGCCCCCCTAGCGATGGAAATCAATTCGGTTTTCAAAGGATGGACGATGAAGAAGGAGATAGACTATTCTAATGTCGATTGATGTTGAAAGACACTTAGAGTAGTTTAGGTCTTTATTTTTCCTCCTACAGCCATACTATTAGGGGAGTATGAATAGATAACTTGATCTAGGTGAGACTATTAATTTAGGTGTGGTGCACACTTGTTATTTCATAACTCTAAATAGCTCAAGATAGCTCATAGATCGTGAGGATCAAAGTCCTTTAGGCAGCGTCGCGATCCGAAGTCGTTTAGGCCCTGAAATATATTGACATCGTACGCGCATCTGATGCCAACAGGAAGTGCATAGTGTGGTTGACTGTGCATCAGACGCACTGAGGGGTGTCATCAAACGCACAAGTGACATTGTTCACTTGGTGTGTGATTCAGTGTCACATCGGACGTACGAAGGGTGTGTCTGATGCCTATTTAGGAAGGTGAAAGGTCCTGTTTGGTTTTGGTAATTTAGTGACAACTTTAGGTGGACTAATTATGGTTTACGTGAGATACACAGGAGATTAGTCCACAGGTACACATGTGATGAAGGAGCTTATTGCATATGTGACATGACATGTGGTCATATGGCTAAGATGGTGAAGATCAAGGCAAGACTTGGCTTGATGGACCGATTGTGAAGGTGAAGGGCAAGTTGGGGCTTTGAAGCCGTTGGTACCAAGTGTCGGGAGGCTTAAGCAAGACTTGGCGCCGAAGAACCAAAGCAATGGTGAAGAGCAATTGAGGTCAAGATCGATGGACCATGGAGGCTATGTGATGATATGAAGTGGATCATTCATTTGATGCTAGGTTGGTGCATGTGTTGCATCAACAATGGAGGAGATGAAATGGAATGCACAAGGCAAGGTATATTTGTAGGACATTTTATTTCACTGGTCATAGGTGTGTAGAGAAGATTATGACTGAGTTTAGGATAGATGGTCGTACTATCAAGAGAAGCAAATTTGTTTGCATATCGGTCATCTAGTGCCACTTGAGCGATCTAACTTTGCGATGTTGCTAGGATCAAGTGGCGTGGTGAGTGAAAGTGAAAATCCTTTGAAATGATTGTGAAAATGCTAACACACATGCACATGATGGTGTTCACTTGGTGGTGTTGGCACATTTGCAAAGGAGAAGGTGTTGGAGTTGAATTGGATCAATTCATTCAGAGAAGTTTTCGGAGAAATCTTTGGTTGAAAAAGAGAAGCGATGGTTCTTGGATTGGAAATTTGTGTTGATCCTTTGTGCTTTGGATCATGTATTCTTGTGGGTTCTGTAGCCCTCTGAATAAGCTTTCCAAAAGTCTAAGATCATCGAAATCGGAGTCTGAAGCTAAGGTTATGGCCGTTTTAGCGCGGAGCTGTGGCTGGTAGCGGAACTACTGGGGGGACGAGCGGTAGTAACCGGTCCAGGGGCGGCAGTACCCCGTCAGGGCGGTAGTACCGTCCGGACGTTAGCGGTCTTACCCGATCCGGGAGACCGATAGTACCGATCGGGGCTCCGGAGTCTTGTTTCGTGTCTAGTTTGTTCCAACGGGCGTCTAAGGGGTTGACCGAAGTACCGGTGGTTGACCGGTAGTACCGGGCCTGCGAGCAGTAGTACCGGGTCAAGGACACCGGAGGTACCGCTCAAGAGAAGTAGCCGTTGGGCTGAGGAGTGAAGTGTGAAGCGGAAGTACCGGTCCCGGGACCGGTAGTACCGGCCCGCTGACCGGTAGTACCAGTAGTGCGCACCGGTTGTACCGGCGGTCTTCGTGGAGCTCGGGAAAAAGTGGGGAACGGCTAGTTGCTTTTCGCCCCTTCTATATATAGCCGTTGAGGTCGGCCGTGGGCTGGCTGTAGAGCTGAGCCAGCACTCCAAAGCCTTGGTGGCTTGTGTGGATGTGCTAGAGAGCAGCCCTCTAACTCGCTTGTGCTTGCTAGTGAGCGAATCTATTGCGAGTGAGTGATCCCTAGTGCGTTGCATTGAGGGATTGCATCGAGTGACACTAGGTGTTCGTGTTGCAATCCGGTGGTGCTTGTTACTACTCTTGGAGGTTCCACCTCCTAGATGGCTTGGTGATCGAGTCTCCGTCGTGAAGCCCGCGTGAAGATTGTGCGTGGCTCCGAAGAAGGATCGTGAGGGGCATTGTGCTCGCCCCGCGGGGATCGCGAAGAGCAACTCTAGTGGATTGCGCGTGTCATTGAGTTACCCTCACTTGTGGGTGAGTTCTTGCAGCGTTCGAGTGTCGAGCTAGGTGTGGTGCCTATTAGCCACCGAACTACCAAAGTGTGTGGTCGACACAACAGTGACTAGCTTGGTGGCAACCAAGTGAACCTCGAGAGAAAATCACCGTGTCAACTTTGTGTTCATCTTCTCGGTGTTTGCAAACTCTTTTCACTAGCTTATATTTACTTGTTCATATACATGTGCCAGTGTTGTTGCTCTAGTAATTAGTTAGCTTGTGTAGCTTCCTAGTTACCTTCCTTGCTTGTGTAGCAGAAAGTTGATCTCGTGAGTGACTAGTTGACTTTAGTCTTGCTAGTCACATTGCTTAGTTTGTGTAGCTAAGTTGAGCTCTCTAATTTGGCCTGTGTAGCCTTGTTATTGAGCATTGCTAATGAGCTTAGGCTTTGTGCTTTTGCTTAGTGGCATGTGTAGGAGCTCCCCGATTGATTGAGTACTAGTTGCTTAGGTTTGTGTAACCTTGCAAGCTAGAATTGTTTAGGTGAGCTCTAGCTAGCTCAACACCTTATTTGCTTTGTTTAGAATCTTTTGTAAGGTGTCATAGAGTTTTAGTAGAGGGGTGTAGTCTTGGTGTGACGTAACGACCCTAATCCCATGGCCATGCCCACCGATCACTATCAACCACTGACAGTCGATCCGTACAGCCAAGAGATTAAGACCGGGTTCGCCACTGGGCTACATCAGTGCCCGATGTCCGCAGGATCATCTCACAATTCAGTTACAATCTCTTGAACATTTTGACAAATAACATCGGAGTAAATAGCGGAAGACTTAAATAACAATAGTTTTACAAACCAGTGTTCAACATAAACTTAAAGTGAAGTTATTACAGACCATGGTTCCAATAGAGTTGGCAGGGTAGCATATGACAACAACTAAAGATAAAGATACATCACCCACCCAAGGGTGATATCACTCATCGGCCTCATCGGCCTCTTCCTGAACAACAGTCACACAGCAGGGTCCAAGGCATACTGAGGGATCTGCCATACCTGCAACATGGGTAAAAGAACCCTGAGTACAAAAGTACTCACAAGACTTACCCGACTAAAGAAAAGGGAGAAGACTCAGGAATGCAGGCTTAGGGTAGTCAAGGTAAGGCTTAAGCAAGTTCAAGTCTTTTGCAGAAAAGCATTTTTGGTAAACCTTATTTTAATTTTGAAAGGTTCGGTATTCCTTGTTCCATCATAATTCTCGATTCATTTTACTTTCCAAAACAGACCTAGTTGAGAACCACTCCTGTTGACAGTCAGTGACTAAGTCTCCATAACCGAGGAGCAGCGTTCCGGATAAATAATACTCAGCTGAGGGTCCCTATCCACACTGCATATGTAGCACCCAAGCTTGCATATGCCAACTCGTCTACCACGATTCCTCCAAGATTGGGCCCGGTCCTACGCCACCCCGAAGTACAGTACACCACTCCAATTCGGGACTTTAACCCTTCATCCGGGACTTTAACCCACGTGGGTACATGCTACTTCCGCCATCTCTCCACTCCCAGTGCGCGGTTGTCGGTCCAATAAAGGATTCCTCGGAGCCGAAGCTTTCCGTAGTATGTGAATAGTTGCAAGTCTTAGTCAATCAGGCCCCCATACAGGTGGTCCCTAAATTTTCCAGCCAGCGACAAGCACCTTGGGACTCTAACCCAAGAGTACAGGTCCTGTCAGTTTTTCAACCCTGTCCCGGTCGGTGTCACTGTTGAGTCCCGGACTACAACATGACGGCACCGTACTCGCGGACAACCTCTCCTTCCCTTGACTAGGTACGGATCAGATACTTAGCCAATAGTGGGAGTAAACCAGAAATTCCCATAAATATTCTTAAAGTGATCACACTTTTGAAATTGGCATTTTTATTGCAAATCTATCATAGAGCATTGCTAAGCATTTTGCAAATAGTCTTTGAAAAGCAGGTATCGGGTGTATCATTGGTCAAGGTAGACAGTGCATCAGATAGGATTTCACTCAACTCCTATCAACCTAATGCAATAATTTAACTCAAACATTTAAAGGAAACATTTATAAAAGCAAGGTGGGTTAAATGCACCGGGGCTTGCCTTGGATGGCAAAAAGAGCAGAGTCGGGGTAGGTATAGGTGTTGGAGCTCGGGGTTGCCTCGGGGACAGATCCTTCGGTGGCTACCTCGACTTCAGGTCCTTCTTCGTCAACTATACGGATGCAATGATGAATGCTCATGAGAATGATGACATGGACTTATGGTGCAAGACAATACCACAGATTCAAGATTACTCTTTAGGCAAGGCATAATCGAAATCTAGGTTGAGCATAAAAGGTAACCATTTCTTCCTTAAGTCAATTGATTAACTTAGACTATAACATAACTATTCTAAGCATCAACCAAACATAGCATCACAAACATCATAGACCAAAGGGTAGGGGTCTATGAACATCAAGCAATCCCAAAAGTCACATCACAGGGCACTCAACGATAACCCTAATCACCTTTTCTATTTTTCTTAATTATTTAAAAAGGTCATTTTATGAGGTGCTCCAAAAATTACCAAATTAATCACACAAGTTCATTAGGGTACAAGTATATGGCAAAACAAATTTCATAATTTTTGGAGGTCATTAAGGTGCTCAATTAAATCTAGACATTTAATTCACAAAGGCACTATTCCTAATTAAAATAAAGCTCAAAAATCACTTGCTCCAAATGACTTCAAAATTTCACCAGAGACTTGTCATGGCATAACTAGCTCACAAAAAGTGATCTCATAAATTTTGGAGTTATAAATCATTTTCTAAAAAATCCAAAACCATCATTTTTTTAATTAAAAGGGAGATTTTTCATTTTCAAATTTTTGCACAAAACTCAAGTTTCATATTTTTATAAAATACTTCAGAGCATAAAGAGTCTACCACAAAAATTTCAGGATTTATGGATCAACACAGAAAATCACACAAAAAGATGAAATCTGAACACTATTCAAATAAAACTGGAAAAAGGAAAAACACACTGTTCATCGTCTTCCTCCCGCCGGCGGTCACCCGACGGCGGCGAGGCTGCGTTCCGGCCACGGCAGGGGCTCGCGGCCGAAACCAAGGGCATGGAGAGGTTCAGGAGCTCACCGGCAGTCGATGACGCGCGGTGGCGAGGCGAGGGGATGACCGGAGCTAGGAGGTCGACGGAGCGGGGGTCGTCGGCGGGCAGAACCGCGTCGCGACGGCGTTCCGGCGATCCTGAGCACCACACGGGGTCACCAAGGCATGGTTAGAATCGCAGGATGCGAGGAAGAAGAAACAGAGGTCGGGGAAGGATGATCATGGCGGGGAGTGGGAATTTCCCGAACCCGTGCTCCGGTGTTTCCGCCGGCGTTGGGGAAGATGGCGTTACGCGGACAACTCAGTGCGGTGGAGGTGAAATTGAGGAGGGAAAAGCTTCGCAAGAACTTGGCGGAGCTTTCGAGCTAGCTGGGAGAAGAGCGGAGGCTCTGGCTAGTGCTGGCGACGGTGGCGGAGTGAGTGCGGAGCTCCGGCTCACCGGCGACCTCTTTTATAGGCGCGGCAGGGGCGGTTAAGCGCTGCTCGGGCGCGGATAAGATCGGGTGTCGCGCGTGCTACCGAAAACATGATGAAGGGCAGCGGATTTGGCGTTCGGGGTCCGGGCGTATGGCTCGCCGGCGCGAACACGCGGCGGCCGAGAAAACAGGGTAGGGACGGGTGCGCGGGGTCAACTTGTGCACAGACGCGTGCGGAATGATGTTCTGCACTTCGGCGTGGAGTTGGTTTGGGCGAAAGAGCTTCGGACACGCGGCGGCATGCGAATCCGGCAAGGGTGCGCGGCCCGGCCCCCCCCTAGCTCGCCGGGGAAGATGAACAGCTATGGCCCTAGGTTTGACTTTTGGCTGGCTTCTGAAATTTGCAAATTACTCCCAAATTTGAACTGGGCAACAAAAACTCAAAACATCAAAGTTGTTCAGAAAAACGAGATCTACAACTTTGTCAATATGAACATTTTCAAATTCCAAATAGTTTTTGAACAATATTTGAAAACAGAAAGGGGACACTTTTTCAAACTGATTCAATCAACATTACTCTGGATTTCAAACTGAAACTTGAAAATCTGTAAACATGAAAGTTGTTCCTTTTGCCAAAACCTACAACTTTGCTATTATACACTTTTCCAGAAACTCATTAGTTTTGAACTCATTGTGAAAACTGAAAAGGGATAAAAACTGGAGTTTGAATGAATTTGAAATAACTCAAAACTTTGTACTGCAACTTGAAAATTTGTAAATACCAAAGTTGTTTCTCTTTGACAGATCTACAACTTTGCTTTTTGGACCAACCCCAAATTTTGAATAATTTTTTGAATTACAAAAAGAGGGATAATCCAGGATTTGGAAATCAGGGTTTTGCAAAGAGTTTTGAAATCAAATTCTGATTTTTGAACTTTGGCCAACACAACAACACTTCAAGACACCAAAGGAACAAGAATTACACAAAGCTAGGCACAGAGGTGAAATACCATTTTGCCCTAGTAGAGAGAAGTGGGCTAATTAGGGTTTTTGCAATAGAGGTGCTTCACATAAATGACACACTTAGCAAAATGCATACACATGAAATTATGATCAAGATGCTTAATGATGATATGTCAAGTTAATTACATGCTAAACACCAGAGGTGTTACACTTGGCTAGACCGATAGTTTTAATTCCGCATTTGTTTCGGTTAGCCTGTGCGAATAATTTTAGAAAAGACTATTCACCCCCCCACCCCCCCCCCCCCTTCTAGTCCGCCATCTCGACCCTTCAGAAGGTTCCAGAGAGGGCAATTTGCCATCAGACGTCTGATGGGGTAGCATAGGACGCTGCCAGCGTCTCGGACGCTACCAGCGTCCGATGCCATTGTGATGTGTGTTGTCAGAGACAGTACACATTACCATTGTCAGGGCCTCAGACGCTCCGATGCTCCTTTTTCTGCTGGTTTTACCCCTTCGTGGACGGCTTGTGTGTGGGGGTATTTATACCCCATCACCTCCTCTATTTGGGATCTCTTGCTCATTTGAACATAACCAACATCATTTAGTGTGCAAGGGAGTGCAAGAGCCCTAGTGAGGTTGTGAGATTTGATAATCACAAGATTAGACACCTTATTAGTGAGTTGTGAGTAGCAAGTGTGCATCCATCTATCTCGTTGGCCTTGCTTCGGTCAAGTGACAGTTCTTGCTTGTTACTCTTGGTGATTGGCATCACTTAGACAACTTGGTGGTGATTGGGAGCTTGGTGATCATCCGGAGAGCTTGTGGATGACCCAACTCAAGTTGTGACCGGTTGTGAGCGATTCACCGGGTCGGAGTGGTGAAGAATCAAATCGTAGTGAGCACTTGATCCTTGTGCGGATCAAGGGGGAGCGATACCCTTGCACGGGTGCTCCAACGAGGACTAGGGGGTGTGTCGACACCTCAATACCTCGGGAAAACATCGTGTTGTTGTTCCTCTCCTCTCTTTACTTTCGCATTTTACTTTGAACAATTCAATTCTTGCAATTACTTTCCTAGAATTGCCATGCTAGAGTAGGGATGGAACTAGGTGCAAGGTCTTTGTGCGGTAGACTAGTGAAAACACACTTCTAGGCACAAAGGGGTGAAGTTAGGCTAGTGTAGGTTTTAATTTTTGCGAGAAATTTTAGATTAGCCCAATTCAACCCCTCTCTTATGCATCTTGATCCTTTCATGGCTCAATGATCTGATACGTCATAGGTCGTACGATGATGTTAAACTTGAAACATCGCAATATCTGATCTATAAAGACTCTCCATACACCTTGAATTGGTGTGAATCTCCAAACATACATACAAACCATAAGCTAAAATGGGACTATCTATATACAAGTATTGGTGCAGGTGTCGCCCTGCTTTCGACAAATCCCAAAGGGGATACTTCTAAGGTTTTATGATCTATTTTTGGTGCCCTATGAAAGAACACAACGGAAGGAAGTTGCAACTGAGACAAGTGGTTTGAATGTCTTAATAGGGATTTTTCTTGTGTTCTTAAGTTGGGTTGTTGTGGCTCATCTAGGTCTAGTTGAGTTTTTAAGTAGTTATATGGGTTTATTTGTTTAAGTTGTTTTTCAAGGTTTTTTCTCAGTGATTAGTTCTTGGCTGAATATGCTTGTTGTTTTTTTAATTCTCTTGTCTAATAAAAAATACGACACACTCTTCTCTCATTCTTTAAAAAACAGCATAAGCCATATAGGATAGAGGTGCCATGTTGTCATCATAAATAGTGTGTTTGTTGAAATTGTGGTTGTGGTCCCGTAACAATATGTGATACATATCTAGCTAACAATTTCACATTGGAGGCTATAAAAACTTTCTTTTTAACCATCGAAACTTTGAATGCACGCTATAGATTCTGGGTCCGCTCATGCTTCATACAGTATAATTATGTTATGAAAGTCCCTGCCTAACTTGGTGTCTACATCCACACAGAGCTCGACCTAGCTATCCACGGTGTGCTGATCTTCATAGTCTGAAGTGTCATGGTGCAAATTTTCCATGAAAATGTATGGCTGTAAATTGAGACTACATGTTAACAGGTATAGTAAGGATGGCAAGGTATTTTTCACATTTCCCCTTTGAAACTTTTGGATGGTCAACCTCAAACTTTTTTTTTGGGGGGGGTGGGGGGTGGGGGGGGGGGGGGAGCCGGTCAACCTCTTAGGCCTTGTTCACTTCACAACATTACCCAAAATATTTTGCGCAGTAAAATTTTACACGCATGCATGGAGCATTAAATATAGGTAAAAAAAATAACTAATTGTACTTTAGTCTGCTCATATCGAGACGAATCTTTTGAGTCTAGTTAGGTCATGTTTGGACAAAGTTTGTCAAATAACAACGAAAGTGCTACAGTAATTTTTCCCAACATATTTCGCGAACTGAACAAGGCCTTAGGAAAAATCATCAACCTTTGGTAACCTCAACTACCTGATATGCTTATGTAGCAAATAGGCTTGTAGAGCATCTCCAATAGTGCTATCCTTGTTTTTTTTTGCAAAACTAGAAAATTGATGCTCCAGTTCGCCCTGGCACGAAATACCGAGAACCGAATCGAAAAATACCGAAACCGAAAAATCGGTTCAGGAACCGAATTTACCGAGGTAAATACCGAAACGAACCGAATTTACCGAACCGAACCAAATTACCGAATTTAGCTGAAACGTGATAAGTTTGAGTGTTGTTGTATTATTTATTGTACTATTGTAGACTATTATATTATGTATTTTTGGCACTCACACTTATAATCTTGCGGACTTTTACATGTATATGTATTTTGCACTATTATTATCTACGAAATCATGTTAAAATTAGTTTTTAAACATGTCATTACATCTTATACATGATTAGTTCGGTACTGTTCGGTAAATACCGGAATCGAACAGAATTTACCGATACCAAACCAGTACTGACTTTTTTTGGAACCGATCGGTACCAATTTCTCAGGAACCGAATTTACCGAAGTACCGAGGAACCGAACCGACCGGTTCGGTATTTACCGAATGCCCAGGGTGAGCTCCAATGGTTTGGTAAAGCACTTGCCAAATTTTACCAAATCTTGAGTTTGGTAAAATTCACTTGCCAAATCTTGAGTTTTGGCAAGTTGCTAATTTATTTAGCAACTAAAAAAAGACTTCTCTTCAAGAGTTTGCTATTCTACTTGGTAAAATTAAAGAAGTAGACCCATCTAGTATCGATTCCAACTCCCATCAATCATGTCAGTATCTCATCCCATCGGTCTTCACCTCAGGCGGTTTCAGCTATTGTACATGTCATTGTTTGTATTTTATTTATTTATATTTAATGTGATGGACACATTTATATTAGCCAAACAGGATTTGCCGGCCACAACGCTTTACCTCATCTTCAAAACAGCAGCGACTTGTAGCTGGAGCTAGCTCTGTCCCGTCAGCAGGATTTGTCGGCCACAACATTAGACTGACCGCACTCTTCGTACTCTAGATTCATCCTCTAAATAGAATATTCTATCCTAGTTATCTAGATTCTCTCCTCTATATCTCTTTCTCCCGCACTCATCCATCCTCTATATCATCCTCTATCCACAGTAGGGTCCACATGTATGTAAAAAATTTATCTAAATATATTCATGTGAGATCTTGTTTTGAAGGATCTATTGAAACAATTTAATGGTGTAATCGGAATTTAATTTGACTTTTTAATTGTGAGTTATTATATTTTTTTAGGTAGTTAAAACTGTGGGGCCTACCACCGATTCATTCTGCGCAGCGCTGAGTCACTGCTGCGGGCGCTGTGTGAGCGTGCGACATCCTCCGCTATACTGTTCGCTACCACGCTAGCTTTAACGGATGAAGACCGATCCTGGATAGTAAAGTATTGTTTACCGAACACCGCTGCGGACTATTTTCCCTCTATCTGGTACTGCAGCAGATTATACCGTTCTCCAGTGTAGATAGCCTTAGCATTTGCCGGACAATAGCGTGCAACAGCAGCTTTTGGCGAGCAGTTGGAAGTACCATCAGCGACAAAACCAAATCATGTTTCGCGCGGGAGAGGAATTTCGCGGCAAACGGGGAGTGTTTCGTGCGCGGGAGACGACGCACGCGCGGACGGGAACCAGCGACCAGCGACCAGGAAAATCGCGATAGCAACCCACACTCGCGCGCGTATATATGAGCGCGCGACGCCGCTAGATAGCAACTTTGGATAAATTGCAAGTTTATTTAAGAAACTGTTGGAGAAGGATTTTTTGTGATTTTGCTAAAATATTAAGGATAGCAAGTTGATTTCCAAAACTGTTGGAAATGCTCTTACTATCCAGACGGCCTCTACGCGCATGACTTGCCATCGCGCGATTCTACCCCCGGCGACGCTCCTCCCGCACGCGCCGACAGTAGAGTGTGTGGTCAGTGGTCAAATCGGGGATGAATTCAAGAGAAAAACTAGGAGCTCGACACACCGTGGAAGACACACTAGCAAGGGCACAACATCTCTTGTCAAATCCACTGTGACGGATATTGGATTCCTCTTTGTCCGTGTATTGGTAAATAAAACTTTCGTACAAGTACAAGATCAGCGTACTCCCTAGGTCTAAATAAAATCTAATTCTCACATCTAAAGAGTCAAACATCATAAATTTTAACTAAAATTTTAAAATATATTTTTATAATAAATTGTAAAATACTAACACTTATGGAGACAAAATAAGCAAAAATAGTTGAACAGTTAAGAGTAGGCCTACTTTTTCTAATTTTGCTAAGCTCAAATAACAAACTATGGATATGCTAGTTTTTTTTACTTGTCTTATGTTTGAGTCACTTGCTAAATTACAAGATTTGATAAGTGTTTTTTATCAACAGTTGGAGATGCTCATGTTCACCTAAAAAAACCCAACCATGCTCGACCCGACCAATATATATCAGGTGGATTTGGGTAATCTTCGATCTAATCTGATCTTCTGATAAAAAAGACGCCGACTCCAACAGACGAAAATCTGAGAAATAGTCTGTCCCGAACGAATGAAGGTAAGTCTGGCCAAAATACCCGATATCCATTACCCAAACCCGGAGCCAAATTACTTAAACCCAAACCCGAATTACCCAAACCCGAGGTACCCGATCCTAAATTCTGATAGCAAATTGGACTACCCAAAATTAGTTGTGTAATTCATTTAATATGTCCCAGTACCCAAATTACTCGAACTACCCAAAGATTTGTTTGTGTCTATGTATTTATCATGTATTGATAGTGAAACACTAGAACTTATCACTTTACTAAAATATAATTCTCTCTATTTGAAACAAGTGATTGTAATATATTATTCTGTTCAAATAGTTGTCAAAACTCTATACAAATTATTGTTGAAATTATTATAAATTACTACTAAAATTTTGTATATTATGTTGTTTCTATAAATTTGGGTATATTCGAACCCGAACCCGAATTTTTAGGTACCCGAAATTATACCCGACCCGAAAATATGGAATAACCCGAACGTCCATGCTTAAATGAAGGTGACTATCGGATGGTGCGCGGGCCAAAACTAGCTCTGGGCCGATCATACGGCCCGCAGACCGACTTATACAAGCCCAATATAGCTTGGATAATTCAGTGTACGTGTTGCACTGTCAAGGGCACACTTGTCGTTCGTCCGTGCACTTCCGAGCTCTGACGCCCGCTGACAACTTCTATAAGAGCCACATGCATGCTACACAGAGAAAATACGGGCATAGCAAAAGCAAAGCTAGCCTCTCTTTCTCCAAGAACATGGAGGCCGGCAGCGCCCAGTGTTGTCCTCCCTCCACTTGCTCCTGCTCTCCCTCTCCTCCTCTGGCGGTTCTTGTGCTTCTTGCGCAGCTGCCGTCCATGGCCAGCTGCCACGAGGAGATGAAGTCCATCTACGTGGGGCAGAGGGTTGTCCCCGTGCGCCTCGGCCGGCCGGCGTTCGGCCCGGAGCCTCGCCTTCGACCACCGCGGCGACGGGCCCTACACCGGCGTCTCCAACGGCCGCGTCCTCCGCTGGCGCGGCGCCCAGCGCGGCTGGACCGAGTTCGCCCACAACTACAAGCACGAGTACGTGTCGCCCGTGCTCCATCTTGTTATCAGACTATCTGCAGTCACGTTCCTCTATTTTTATCTTCTATATTGTCTGGTCATCAAGATTTCCTCTTCTATACTCATTTCTCTCACATCCATTCATTATTTATATCATCCTCTATCCACTGTAGGCTCACTTGTCACTTTATCTAAAATATATTCATGAGAGATCTAATTTTGAAGAATTAATTACAACAAATTCAATGGTATAATCAGAATTTAATTTGAGTTTTCGGTTTGTGAGATATAGTATTTTTTTAAATGAAATTGGATGGGACCCATGCCATACTCTCTCCTCTCCCTCTCATACGGCGCTCTCCAGTCTCTTCCGCTAAATGCTGCAGCTCCCTCTAGATTTACTGCATACGTATGGAGTTCTGGTTACCGGCTCCCGCTGTAGTTATGCTTTCCTCTAAAAGCATTTAAAGGATGGTGTAGAGGAGGCCGACGCGGGTGGTCTCAGCTGCGGCTGCAGTAGCTGCACAGGCCGGAATGCCCCGTCGGTGTCGTGCACGGCCGGCGCGGCACATGCCATTCATTGCATATGCTACTATACTTATAATTAATAAGCATAAACAAGCAAAAGCAGGACGGTGGCGATGTGCGCGGCGAAGAAGGCTGGCGTTGCCGGAGAGCGCGTGCGGGCGGCCGCTGGGCCTACAGTTCCACCGCGCGTCCGGCGACCTCTACTACGCCGACGCGTACCTGGGGCTGATGCGCGTGGGACGCCGCGGCGGCCTGGCGGAGGTGGTGGTCACGGAGGCCGGCGGCTTGCCGCTCAACTTCGTCAACGGCGTTGACGTCGACCAGGAGACCGGCCAAGTTTACTTCACGGACAGCAGCGCCACGTACCAGCGGGGGTACGTACGTCCCATGAATCTAGCATTAATTGTATAATTTATTTATTTACTGCAACGACACGGGCCGCCTACATACGTGTACGAACGTAGGTACGTACGTATATGTTGTGTATATGCCCCGTAGTATTTTTTTTGGTGCCAAAAAGTTGTTGATACATACTGTACGTACTACTGTACTGCGCGGAGGAGCTACGGAGGTGGAGTAGGACTGTAGGAGTAGGGATGAGCGCGGGGAGGCACGTGTGTGTACTAGTACTACTGTACTAGCTAGAGAGGTGATACCGTGACAGACTGACAGGCGGATAGGCGTTGATTCTCGTGTCGACAACATATTTTAGATTTTAAAAATTTATAAGATTCTTCGTCACATCGAATCTTTAAACTCATACTCTCTGTCCCAAATTAATAGTCGTTTTTTGTTTTTTGTCACAAGTTTGACTCAATTTATAGAAAATACGTGTAATATTTATATTTTTAAATAAATTTGTTAAAAACTAGATTCAAAGATCTTTCCGATGATACTAATTATGATACTAATCGATGATTTTATTATTTATAAAAATTGCCGACATTTGTTTCTCGGGAAGCGAAAACGACAAATATTTTGGGACGGAGGGAGTATATAGAGTATTAAATGTAGGTAAAAAAGTATAACTAATTGCACACAGTTTATCTGTAAATGTCGAGACGAATCTTTTGAGTCTAATTAGTCCATATTTGAACAAAGTTTATCAAACAACAACGAAAATGTTACAGGAACTTTACACCAAAATTCCTACCCACTAAACACCGTGCGTATACATTCATTGCCTGAAAAAAAAGTTTGCGCTACGGGACGATGCATCCTCAAGTCATTTCATATATACGCGAAAGGAGTACATTTCGGCCGGGCATGGTTTGCTTGAACTTATTTCATTTCATTTCAGTTATTTTAATAATATTTTGTGAAAAATATCGTAATATATAAATCGATTAATAAGTTCAAAACCTTTAGACAGAGTGTGTAGATACAAAGTACATGTAAATACGCGATGCATCAGCAAGAGTTGTGGCACGTACGTACATTTCATTCTCTAGTATATATAGTTGTTGAGTCGCTATAAAAAACAATTGTTTAGTTGACATGCCCTTAATAAAAAAATAGAGAATACTATGGGTCTATTTAGATTCTAAATTTTTACATTTCAAATATTTTGGTTGTAAATTTTACAACCTAAAACTTTATAGTTAGTTGTTGTTTAGTTGTCTGTAAACTTTTACGTGGACTGTTACAAACAAGACTGTATAATTAGTCTACACGAGCTCCAATACAAAATTAGAAGGTTTTTGGACCTCAGTGGTTTCAAATTCCAAATCTTTACGTACTTCTTTTCTCAAATTTTACGGACCCCTGTTTAGATCAAAACTTGCAAAAGTAGTCCAAATTTAAAATCTTTTGGAATTTTGAGAGCAACTAAACAGGACCTATTTCTAAAAATTGTGCTACAGTATTAAAAATTAAAGCATGAAGTCTTATGGTATCGTGGACGTGACACATGAAAACTTTTTAGGGCTCCTTTGGAATAAAGGTTGAAAACCTATAGGGATTGGAAAAATGTAGGATAGAATAGGATTGATATGCAAATAGAGGATAGGAATAGAAATGATTGTTGGAACATAGGAAAGAAAAACATTGCTTGTAACATTTTAATCCCTGTTTCTTGTCTTATCATCAAGTTCCCTCGTATGATATCTTTTTTATTCTTGTTATTGACTGTTGTCTGTCTTTTTGTCTTTAGTACGAGTAAAACAAGAAGAGTTGCCTCGGTCTTCGCACATCAGCACAAAAAGAGGTCCGATTGGATGTTGAGGTCCAAAAAAGGGTTAGAACAGTATCCCTATGGATTTCATCTGCTTCATTCCTGTGAACCAAAGGCATCAACAGTGATCATTCCAAAGGAATCTTCGATGTTCGATCCTATAAATTTCCTATGCTTCACCTGTGAACCAAGGGGGCCTTAAGAATGAACTAAACCAGGGCCGTCCCTGAGGATGTGCAACCCGAGCGATGGCACAGGGCCTCCAATTGTGATAGGCCTCCAAATAACTAGTACCTACATATATGTACGTATATAGCTAAACATAACAGGTATTTGTTTAATCATTTGGTTGGCCCAATAGCATCGCCAATTAGCCGTCCAATAGAAAATGGTTTTCTAACTGGCTGGCCACACAAATATCGCTTTGTCTACCTTACTCTTCAATCTCAATTTTCGAATTTCTTCGTCTCGACATCACCTTTGCCCTGTACCCTATCGGTCGGTGGCCGCATACAAATTGGCAGCAACGGCGACTAGCGAGGCACCCAAGGGATGCGTCGAGGCCCTAAAGATAATACTAATCACAATGATTCAGTGAACCATAGCAAGTAGCAGGCCGATCTCTAAAATTTGTTCTTTTGATCTTTTCATCTAGATGTCTACTGGAATATTGTTCAAAGATTGAAGTCATATCTTCTGCAAACCGGCCTAGAAAATTTGAGTCGGGTTAGTAAAAACATACAATCTCAAAAAGGAATCATGGATAAGTTTATTACAAAACAATCACAACTTAGAGCGAAATGTTGGAGAAAATTGATTAGGAGCACATCATTAAAAAATTATTTTTTAAAGAACACTTAAAGAATGATGTTATTTAAGTAAAGATTATACAATATAGGTATCATTTTTGACATATCTTATTGCAATATAATATTGTACATCTTTTTCTTAGTTTTATTTTTCTAGATTAGTAGGCCTCATTTTTTTAGTTTCGTACCGGGCTCGGATTTACCCGGGACGGCCCTGACTAAACTATACAGACCTGTAGTAGAATGTGAACTCCACCGGACCAAACACACATATCCGGGGCTGGGTGGGCCTCAGATGCGGCAAGTCTTCAATTGTTCTGGGTCCAGGCACGGCCCGAGCCTGCTGCTGTCCGACCTCGGAGTACTTACGACCGTAGACCGTAGTACAAAGCCGCTGCACATGCACTGTTTCTGCCCAAATTCCAATTTTTATTGTACCCGTACGTAACCCTGGCCCAGGCCCAGCTGATGTGCACAGTTTTAAGCTCAGTGAAGTTTTTATGTGAGCTTTTATGGACTACTCCCTCCGTCCCATTGAAAGTGTCGTCTAGAAAGCGTGTTTATGAGGGGGACACGGTTTTCTAACGACACTCTCAATGGGACGGAGGGAGTATATTAGAGTGTTGTATCAGCTTTTTGCATGAAAACTAGTATAATAAGAGAGAAGTGAAACGTTTCATCATCACAAAACCTTTGAGTGTTGTTTTCAAAATGGTGCAATCTTAGTGAAACCTCCATTAAGAGCGTCATTACGTTTCATCTCATACAACACGCGCGGCTCGAGAAAGGTAAAGAAGAGAGAAAAAGGATCATATTGTGCATTCAAACTGTACATTAAGTGAGAGGTCTATTTCATCTCTAATTTTATTTGTCTTGAAAACCGAGAGATGAAACTTAGCATTTGCCATGAATGCTCATTATTCACCGTGATTAATTTACGTGTTACTAGTAAGTAGTAGTATACAGTACGTTCGGAGATTAGTTCCGTTTGTGCTTTATTAGTACCTGCCGCGCTGTTATGCACTGACGGCATTGATTTCCTTGCAGCGACTACATCATGATTATCCTGACCGGCGAAGCGACTGGGCGGCTGCTGCGGTACGACCCGGCCACGGGCACCGCCACCGTGCTGGCGTCCGGCCTGTCCTTCCCCAACGGCGTGGCCGTGAGCGCGGACGGGTCGCACGTCGTGGTGGCCGAGACCACGCGGTGCCGCCTGCTCCGCCACTGGCTGCACGGCCCCGCCGCCGGCACCACGGAGCCCTTCGCCGACCTGCCGGGGTACCCGGACAACGTGCGCCGCGCCGACGACGCCGCCGGGCACTACTGGGTGGCGCTGAACCGGGACAAGTCGTGGCTGGCGGAGGGCACGACGCCCCGCTCCGTGGCTGCCGTCAGGGTCCACGGGGAAAACCGGTGCCGTCACCGAGGCGCTGCGCGGGCTCGGGAACGCCACCGTCAGCGAGGTCGTGGAGCGGGCCGGCGGCGTGCTCTGGCTCGGCTCCGTGGACACGCCCTATGTTGGTCTCTTGAAGCTCGGCAGCCTCTAGCTAGCGTCCAGCCGTGTAGTGTATGTCGGTCGTTTTGTTGTAAATTTGAGTGTGTGTGTGAGAATGAATCCATCACAGACAATGGATGTGATTAGAGCATCTCCAAGAGTCTTTCTAAATCTCACTCTCTAAATCATTATTTAAAGAGTCATTTGCATAAAAATTGTTTCTATATCTTTGCAATCTCCAACAGCTTTTCTATATCTCACATGCAGTCTAGAGAGTCATTCTCGTCTTCTATTTTTGGCTAGCGAAAAATCCGGAATAGAAGATGGCTATATTTGGACAACCATTTAGATAAGCTGTTGGAGTGTAATTTTTCGTCAAAATCTCTATTCCTAGCATTTAGGAAGAATATACAAAGTCTCTTGGAGTTGCTCTTATGACTGATAAATTAAGACTAGTCGTTCTTCTATCTATATCTCACGCATACGTGTAGTAGCAATATCGGACACCTATCTAATATATAATGTTAACTTCTTACAAATACACTTGTTTGAGTTCTTGTCTCGCCAATCAGATGAGCTGGCGTTTTCCGACGTTACATGGGCTAGCTATCTGCCCGCCATCAGAACTATCCAGCAAATTTTTTTTGAAAAGAACTATCCAGCAAATTACTGGTAATAGAGGCTTTTCCTCCTTTGCCTCAAAGACAACTCATGAAACCTTTCGGATGAAGAGAATGAACAAAACAACATCGCTGATCCAACATAGGGCATTCCAACTTGGATCATATGCTTAGGTCATGAATCAAGCTAAGGTCTTGTTTGGTTGGCTACTGGTGTTTGGTTGCCTGACTAAGCGGCAAAACCTTTGCCTGTGAGGCAAGAATCTCAGACTATTGATTTTGGTCATCTGGCAGCCAGGATAGTCCGATAGGCCACAAACCAAACCAGCCCTAAATCCTAGCCAGGCTAAGAATTAACTAGGCAACCCATCACTACCTATATTACTAGGAATTGGAGCTAGCATATCCATTTCTTGGTCGGACTAACGTTGTGAAACAATTTGGTTTTCTCCATCTCTTGCACAATACTCTTTATTACATTTACAAATTAGACCATCCACTTAATAAGATAGTGCTAGCCTACATGGCTTTATATATATAGGGTATGTTTGGATTCAAAGGGCTAACAGTTAGCCCTTTTATGCCAAATAGGGGGGCTAAAGAGTGACTAATTTTGGTCAAATAAGAGCTAAGGGGGGTAATTGAAGCACTTGTCTACATGGACCAAGGGCTATATATATAGTGAAGCACTTGTCAAATAGACTCTTTGTACATTTTCTTTATCTCCTTCTTTGTTCCCTGAGTTGCTCTCTCCTCCTCCCTCTTCTCCTCTTGTTTCTCTGTAACTTGCTTGGTTACCTTTCAATAAAATTTCAGCAGGGGTACCTTGAACCCCTCCCGTTTCATAAAAAATAGCCAAATAGGACCACACGTAATAAGATAGCGTTAGTCCATATGGTTACATATAGTGAAGTCCTTGCCTTACTCAGGAACGTGGCACGGTGCTATGTTCCACGTGCTGGAAACATCTGTTTCCGTACCGAGAACGTGAATTATTTTCGTTCCGACAATGGTAAATCCTCTTTTAGAAAACGTTCCACTTCCACGTCCTATGTATCGTGTTTCCCGTGCATGTGTTTCAGGAATTTTGTGACTGCGGTCTAACTAGGGCAAGCTCCAACATGGCTCGTAACGCAGGTACCTTCACCCGGCGCTGGCGGCGTGGGCTAGGTTAGCAGCGCGCGAATTAGGTGCGCGTCGGACAGGACAGTTGCGAATGAGGCTTTTTTTTTTTTTTTTTGTGGCTCGGCCGTGTCGAGCTTTGTGCCTCCGCGACGATGTATTAGGCCCAGGCTACTGCCACGTGCCACCAAGGGAGGAGCTGCAATGGCGCTGGTGAACAAGAATGTGTTTTTCAGTGCTCAATTTTGATAGATGAAAGAAGGAAGATAGAGAAAAAGAGTGTGACCCGTGGGTCTCACATCGACGGCTTTTAACAAACAGAACCATCTTTCATTTTGAGAGAGGCTAAACGTCAACCGGTTGTTTTTTCTGGTTGCGGAAAACCGATTTTTGGGCCATCTGATTTGGGCACGGTTTGGTGCTGGTTGACTGATGGCCGTTCGATTTGGGCACGGTTCGTCGCTGAGCTAACTGACGATGATGTCGTATGTACGTATGTCGGCCGACTGTCGATGAACTCTGTCACCGGACAACGAGATTTGCTGGTGCTAGGCAGCCTGCTTCTCCTTTGGGATGGACACTTGAGCGCAGATGCGAAAGTGACGGCGGCACAACCGCACAACTGATTCACGGTTGCAGTTGCAGCCGCAGATCATGAGCTTCGACGTTCACAGGGAGGCGCAGCTGCTTGGCGTGGTGAGATGAGCATATATTCCTAGGTGGACAACCTACGCCCCTCCGCCTCGCATGGCCGCATCCCTCTCTGTTCTCCTCTGCTCTCTGTTTTCTCTTCTGTAAATTTATAATTTTGTGAGGTACTATTTGATGATATTTATGAACAATTTGATATATTTTTTTTAATGTTTGGAATTCATAGAAACAATTTGATTTTTTTTTTGAAAAATTTAGCAAATAATTATGTTACTCTCAAATTACATTACTATGTCTAATAAATTACACTGAAAAATCCTTGTAAATATAGTAATAAGACTGTGTAAATATAGCTATAAGATAATGTAAGTGTATATATAAAATATGGTTGTTGAGAGAGGCTAAAACAACCAGTTGTTAGGTAGACAGACTCTTTATTTTCCATCCTTCTTTGTCCTAGAATGACTCCACTCTCTATTTCAAACCAAACACACCCTTGGAGCGTGTAACCAACCGTTGCCAGCATATCATATGTGGTTCTACCTTGTACAAGAAACACATACGCTACTGATCAACGCTCACACTGCAGCAATATCATGGGAGCTGCGTACCTTTCGAATTAAAACGAATATAGTATCTACCCTTTCTTTTCCTTTGAAAATGTCGGTCATCGAAGTTTTTTCGAAGATGAATTTTTCAAACTTTAAGCAAGTGTGTAAACAATCACGAGAATAACATCAAATTAGTTTTATTAAATTCACCATAAAATATTTTGATGTAATATTTATTTTTTTTACAATATTTATATATGTTATAGTATTCTATAAAAATCAATTTATTATTGATATATGTTAATATATTGTTCTATAAACTTTGTTTTGAAACCAGTACAAATGATTAGACAAGCACCCGTACCAAGTCTAAAACTTGAATATGAATGGATAGATCCCACCATAAAATCTATCTAGGTACGGCTAATAAGTTCGAGCGGTAAAATTCACCGATAGGAGCTGATGAACTGTGTCCATTGTTGGTCAGACTCAGATATCATGATATAAACCTAAAATGGGTTACAAGGAGTCATCGTTCGACGCCGTTCGTCGATGGGAGCTGATGAACTGTGTCCATGTTTGGTCAGATCTATATGAAGAAGTCACGGGTGTTGTCAACTCTTATTCAGTCAGAACTTCCGAGTGTTGTCAAAACTCATCTTCACTTCAGGACTCTAGGCTCTGTTCGTGAACTTATTCACATTATTTCTCTGTGTCAAAGCATGACTAATAAGAGTAACTCCAACGGTTTTACATTTTTTATTTGACAAAATATGGTATTTCAACTCTTAAAATAATATGACAAGGTAAAAAGAGTAATCTCCAACGGTTTTGCATTTAGATGGCAAAACTAAAAACTTATGCGCACGAGAGGAAAATATCCCACTAGAGTAGCACACGAGGACAATTGTCAAGCAAACCGCAGCTTGACATATGCAAATATCACCCGGTTTTTGTCAAGTTACTAAAAAATGCTAAGCTTATTTATTAACTATTGATTGAACTCAATTTTAAAGGTTTTACATTTAGATGTTTGATTTGAAAAAATATGGAAAAATATTGTGAAATTTATTTATAGTATATAGGTATGTGAGTAATCAACTTGTGGTTTAAATAATGATTAAAAGAGTAAGAATTCTAATATTTTTTGAGTTCTTGCATAAGAGTCCGGATAAGAGTAGTATGTATGAAATGTGTCAAAGCAGATAATTTTGTGTTGACATCTATGCAAAATAAAAATTATGTTGATGCATTAGATGATTGCGATCTTGATTTATTAAACCGTTGGAAACAGAGATTTTTAGATGTTTTTGCAAAAACAAAAATGTCAAAAATCATTTGCAAAACTGTTGGAGTTGCTCTAAGCAACATAAATTCATGAAATGCATTCATTTATTGTATGACTATAACGCACGATTACAAGCATGATTGTTATGGCCATGCATATAAAGCTGTCACTTGTCACACTCGCGCGGGCACAGAAGCCTCTTTCTGGATGATGACTATGTCGGCAAATGCTCGCAGATAAAGATGTATGCATCATGAAAAAACCGCAAAAAATTGGGGATTACTCGTGGTTACAGGATGAAAGCATGACTGGCCATGATCTAGTTCTTTTATTTCTACTGGGCAGTACACATAATTTACGCTCTACTGAGATTCTGAAGCTGTTGTATTCTTATGGAGACCTGAATGCCTCCCCTGCATAGCGACGTGCCAAGCTCCTCTTCAATCCGCAGAAGCTGTACAGAAACATAACATAACTAGGATGGTTTGCAAAGGAACAAAGGCAAATAAAAGGTCACAGAAAAATGTCACGAATGGTGAAATCTGGAGGGGGTTCTTACCTGATTGTATTTGGCCAGCCTCTCGCTGCGGCATGGAGCCCCGGTTTTAATCTGAAACATATAGTGAGTTCCGTCATGATCATATGAGGAAGACAGGTGGAAATACAAAATGTCTCAGCTACTCAGCTAGAGTTTCTGGCAGTCCTTTACCTGCTCACTTGCTAAGCCAACAGCCAAATCTGCGATGAAGTTGTCTTCGGTTTCACCACTTCTGTGGCTGACCATCACACCCCAACCAGCAGCTTTTGAATCAAGAGCAGCTTGAATTGATTCAGTGACAGTACCAATCTGGTTGACCTGGAAAAAGCACCAATTTTAAAAGACATTTAGTTTTGCAGTGCAAGCTTATCTCGAGTTAGATACTGTTTCATAGTCATGATGTTCAGCACTGGAAGAAAGCAAAAAATTTAAAGGTAAATAATAGTACCCCATTTCAAATTGTTTAGTACATGGTTACCTTAGCAACAGAGCATTGCAAGCCTTCTGTCAATAGCGTCTGCAATACGTTTTGGTTTGTGACAAGTAAATCATCACCCACAATTTGGATATCAACTGAGGACTGCAATGATGCCCATGAACTCCAGTCTCCTGATCAAAAGGGTCCTCAATTGATACAATAGGGAAGTTCTTGACAAAATCTCTGTACAGATCACCTAGATGCTGGCTGAAAGAATATGGGCTCCATCATTAGGCTGATTCTTAAAGTTTAAATCATAGTTCCCATCCTTTGTAAGGAACTCTGATGCCGCAACATCCATTCCAATTTTGATCTGCATTAGGACTTATTTTTAACATTAAATTTGAAAACAAGAGAGCAATCAAATAAGTGGCCAATAAAACTAATTAGATGGTATCACACCTTTCCAGTGTAGCCTGCCTTCTCAATGGCATCCATAAGCAAGACAAGACCCTCTCTGTTGTCTTGAACATTAGGAGCAAAACCTCCTTCATCTCCGACATTGCATGCATCTTGACCATATTTTGCCTTAATGATGCCCTTCAGGACATGGTAAACTGTTACCAGAACAAGGATATTCCAAGTGAGGACAGAAGATGAAGTGACCAGCTAGTAGAAACAAATATTCCCAATATAGTCATTTACTTATACAATGAACATGACTTTAAACAAAAATGAAATACAATGCAAAATTAAAAGGTATGGCATGGATAAAAGAGCACAAAAATATTCCTCATAGAAGAATAAAAGAGTAAAATAGTCAGCTACCAGATCATAAAATTACTAAAGTATACTGCTCCTACTGTTCCAAAATGTAGATAGTTTTTTTTGCCTATAAGTCAAATTCTTTAACTTTGACCAAGTTTATAGGGAAAAAAGCACCAGCATCTACAAAATCAATTTTCATTAAATCTACCATGAAATATGCTTTCATAGTACATTTATTGGTATTGTAGATGTTAATTAATTTTACATAAACTTGGTTAAAGTTAGAAGTTTGAGTTACCACAAATCTAAAAGGACCTACATTTTAGGGCGGAATGAGTACCATCTTATAGAAAAACACCTAAACAATATTACCTTCGCTGCCCATACGAAGAGCTTCAGCAAATGTAGCTGCTCCAACAGGTAAAAGCATGAATTCCTGCATGGCCAGATTGTTGCCAGCATGGCTACCTCCATTTATTACATTGAAAGCAGGGACAGGCATGACAAGCTCCTTAATTCCCGCTAGCTCCTGAATATGTTTATACAGAGGAACTCCCTTTGCACCAGCGCCTGCCCTACATACACTCAAGGAGACTCCAAGAATAGCATTGGCACCCAACTTCGATTTATTCTGAGTTCCATCAATGTCTAGCATGATTGCATCAACATCGCTCTGGTTCCTGATAAAATGGTGGTGCAGTTTGCATTAGACATCACATGACATAGAAAATATGGTAACAAATAATGTTGCAGCACCGCCAATTCCGTCCAACATGTAAGCATATATCTGGATACAAAATGCCAGTGGAAAATCAGACTATATTATGAGTTGGCATTATTCTTTTTTACATTTCTTCTGATGGCAATGAGGTGTGCTGGCAGTGTATTGTATTGCTTTCTTCCATGTCCTTTATTAAATTGGCATTTTATAATTATAAAAACCGAGGAACAGAGTCCACCATAAATGGTGATTTCCATAAAAAACTGTTTAGTAACCGTAACATAAGTTACACACATAAAATGTATGCCCTTTGAGCTAATTTGTGCAATTTTATTATCATAAAAAGCATGACGAATGAAGTCCACCAGAACTGGTGTCTTCAATATCCAAGACTTTTTTATAACTGTCGCATAAGTTCAACATATCAATTGGATGTTAACTTTGGTAGTCTAAATCCAATTAGTTATTAGAAAAGAAATAGTAAATTGGCCACCAGAAATCATGCTCTATGCATCATAGCATAGCATAAAAAGCACAGAAGTTTCTAAACAGGTCATTTTTTGGACTTACCATACTATCTCTTAGGTGTTGTGTGTGTTCTACTGTTTTGACACAAGATGAACAAGTTTCAAAGCTGCCTAAAGGTGCATACGTGGCATCTAAGTTTATATATTAAACAGGAACAGTAGTATTAATTGTTCAGATTGTAAAAGCTTGGGTGTTTAGCTGAAGCCCATGATACTAGATCCGCCCTTGCAAACACATAGAGGTTGTTCAAGCTAGAATTGGTTAGCCCTGTTCCAAATATTAGTTGGAGAATTACTGTGGAAGTTGAGAAGAACGTAATCACAAACAAAACAGTAACTGTACTAGAAAGCACACAGAAGTTTGCTTGAGTAATGTATTGTTCGATTGTGCACTTGCCATTATGAGCACGCACGAGAAATGTTCCATGCGGCACCAGAAATACAGTTCAGCAGTCAGCACTCAAATCTTTAATAAACGTAAACTATACCGATACAAATCACATTTCAGTAAGTTTCATATGTTAAGCAAAGGACCACCAAAGGACTATATGCTAAGGATGTGTTTGGTTTGAGGACAAGAGTGGATGGGATATGGCCATCCATGAATTTCAGGATATGGATATCCATGTTGTCTGTTTAGCTAGATGGATGGGGCGAGTCATTTTTCTTTTGGTTAGATGGATGAGAATGGATGGGATGAGAATACGAGAATACTTGACTGATCATATTTATATTACTTAAAAATAAGTAATTATACACTAAATAAATATACATCACCACCAATTTTTTCATAATAATCATAATTACAAATAAAATGTGTTCATTAGCACCATTATTATCCTAATTAGCATACAAAACATGCAATAATTAATATATTAGCACTTACCAAAATTAATCTTGACATCATAATTACTAAGTAGTAACAGGGCATCCATCAAACCAATTAGCGAACAGTGAGAAACAGGGATATCCATCAAACCAAACGCACCCTAATAATCAGTAGTAACAGTCATATGCTTCAAAAAATGTCTTTCTGGTAGGAACAGTGAGGTCAATATTATTCAGGAATTGTCTTTGCCACCAGAAAACAACTGCTGTGTTAATTAAACTAAAGAGACTAAAATGGGTACTAACTACAACATAGTACTTCGTTAGTTATGAATGCTTCTGACCCTACACAGTGAGCAAACCCTTAATAATCCAAATACTAGAAAAGCTTCTACACATCTCATCAAACATACCTTGATATAAGGTTATTTAGGACATTAGGGTTCTCCCTGTTGCTTTCTGTAAAAACTGTTGTTCGAGGATGCATATTACAAGTACAAAAGCACCTAACTCCTATATAATAACCAAACTACAAGCCAATAAGTTCCCAGCATATGTGAATAAACTAAGTATGGCATAAATACACACTTCCACCAATTTAGCCACATTTTACTTCTAATTTTTAGGATCAATGGTCACCAGAAGATCCAAAGCGTCATTGTCAGATAGGAGTCAAACTAGTCAGCTCACTAAACCACATAAACTGAGGCAGTTCAACCATGGATCACAGACAGATGACACACCACGTTTCCCAACTACCAAATCGCAGCAGCCACACTGGTGATCAAACAGAGAGATCCATCATTTGAACAGAAATCAATCCGAGATAGTGATCTCCAGCTCACCTCACATCGATGCCCACGAGCTTAGGCGCGATAACCTCGTTGAGGTTGCGCACAGCTTGGAGCACGCCCTTCCCGCCGTACACGGCCTTGTCGCCGTCGCGGAGCTCGAGCGCCTCGTAGATACCCGTGGACGCGCCGCTGGGCACGGCGGAGCGGTGGAGGCGTCCGTCCCCGGCGACGAGGTCGACCTCGACGGTGGGTTCCCGCGGCTGTCGACGATCTGCCGCGCGCGGATCGACCGCACCGCCTCCGCTCCCGCCGCCGCTTGGCGGGCGCCGAAGCGGGTGGAGAGCGCCGCGCGGACGGCGACGGCGCGGCGCGACGGAGTGGCGGCGGCGGGGAGGAGGGGCTTCGGGGAGCGGAGCAAGAGGTGCGGGTGGGCCATGTGTCGGAGACGGAGGGTGGCGAGTCTTGGAGGAGGACGAGGCGAGGGTTCACCTATATGGCGGCGGTGACGGCGGCGGCGAGGTGGAGGTCGTCGCGGCTGTTCGTTGGGCGGAGGCGGCGAGGTGGCAAGGGGTTTCGGCAAATAAAAATTTGAAGAAGGCGGGGTTGGTGGACGCGACGGACTGGAGGTGGCAGGTGGGGCCCGCGTGTCATTGAGAGTCTTCCGCTTTTGCTTTGTTTTTTTATGAGAAGGTCCGCTGCTTTTGTTGGTTGTTTATTCTTTGCATTTGGACGCCGTTGGCCTTTGAGGTGTGGCCCGTGGCCAGGTGGGTTGGTCCGATGCCGGTGGTGGGCTGGTGGCCGCTGGCCGGTCGGAGAGGGGGAGGACGAGTTGTGCTAAACGAAAGCTGAGAGTGTTATCAACAGCAGGAGGTAGGAAGGAGAGGAATCGGAATTTGGGTAGGCACCGTGAATTAGATTGGTTCAGACGAAGTATTCGGGGGGGGGGGGGGGGGGGGGGGGGGGTGGGGGAGCATACAATGTTCTGGTTCTTCTCCCCTTTTCCCCTCTTCTCACTTCCATTACATAGGCACCGACACATCCTCAGAAACTAATCCACACTGGCACACTGGGCGACGACACGTGAGTTGGGCTTCCTGGGCCGACGCGCTCTTGGGCTCGCCTGTTGTGCTTGGTCATCAGGAGCGGCTGGGCTTGAAGAGATGGGGATGCTGACATTCTCCCCGCCTTGAGATGAGGCATGACCCCATGCCGGCGCGTGTGGAAACTGCTCCCTGAGGTGATCAGCAGCTTCCCAGGTCGCCAGAGAGACCGGCATATGGGACCATTTGACGAAGACTTGTTCGACGGGGTGGTCGCAAGAAGTCCAACGACGCTGCAGAATGCGTTCCGGCACCTGGTACATCACAATGTCAGAAGGAACAGAGGAGTTTACTGTATTGCCGCCCGGAGAGCGTTTCATTGAGAAACGTGGAACATTGGATGCACAGTCGCAATTCTGGAAGAGCCAATCGGTAAGCCACAGCCCCCACGCGAGCCACGATGCGGAACGACCCGAAGAACTTGAAGGCCAGCTTATGACTGCACGCTGAGCCCCGACACCTGTATGTATGGCTGAAGCTTGAGGAAAACCCAATCGCCCTCAGAAAAGGTACGCTCTGACGGCGTTTGTCCGCCTGGGACGCATACGCTCTTGCGTTTGTCCGTCTGTCCGCGACTGCAACATCCAGACCCAGAACACGCGGCGGATACCCATACAGTACCTCAAAAGGAGTGTGGCCCAAAGCTGAGTGAGTGCTCGTATTGTACCCGAATTCGGCCACAGCCAGCCACTTGTTCTAGGATGAAGGACAGGCGTGTACGAAACAACGACGAAGAAACGTTTCAAGGCACTGGTTTACCCTTTCAGTTGTGCGTCAGTCTGTGGGTGATAAGAAGAACTCATGCGGAGCTGAATGCCTGCCATCTTGAAAAGCAATTTGCCATAGCTTGCTTGTGAAGATACGATCACGATCGGACACAATGGACTTGGGCAACCCATGGAGGCGGTAAATGTGATCCATGAACAACTGAGCGACCGAGGCAGTTGTGAATGGATGTTTGAGTGGCACAAAGTGAGCAAACTTGGAAAACTTGTCAACCACCACCATAATGCACATTGCATTGGCAGACATGGGAAGCCCTTCAACAAAATCCATGGAAATGATTTCCCAAGCAGCTGTAGGCACAGGCAAGGGCTGCAACAACCCAGGGTAACGGTCACGGTCAGCTTAGCTTGAAGGCAAACTGCACAGTTTTGTACATATGTCAACACATCTTGCGCATGCCCGGCCAGAAGAACAAATTGTGGATTTTCTAGAAGGTAGCCGGTGCTCCCGAATGGCCTCCAACTGCGCTGTTGTGCAGGGCCGAAGATAAGCTGTTGTAATGAGGTATTGGAGCCCAGCCATATGCGATTTTTGTAACGAATTATGCCTGCTGCGAGACATCAAAGAGAAGGGACGGGAGGACATCATAGAGGACATAACAAAGGACTCAGGATCATAGGTCGAGTCATACAAGACTGGAGAGAGGACAGCCACAGAGACAGGAGATAGCCAAAGGGATTAGAATGGTGGCGACGAGAGCGCGCGTCCGCGACACCATTATCCATACCCCGGCGGTACCCACACCGATAGCGAAGACCCAACAACTTGTAAAATACTTCTGCTGCCACGGAGTGTGCAGATGTTGCTCGTTTAGATGAATGAGGCTTTGTGGTCTGTGTGAATAACGAATTCGCTCTGCATCAAATAGTGCCGCTAGGGTCAACTGCCATCAATATTGCCAAAAATACTCTTTTCATAGTGGACAGGCTTTGATTCCGTGGGCTGAGACACTTGCTGATGAATGCCAAGGGGTGACCGTTTGTTGCAGCACGGCCCCGATTTCCGAGCCTGACAGTTTCCATATTGAAGGGCAGGAGGAGAAATCTGGCAGTGCTAAAATAGGAGCCGATGACAAGGCTGTTTTGAGGGCTCAAAAGCCGACTGATGGATCGAAGTCTAGATGAACAGCGACTACTTTTTGAGGAGGTCTGTCAATGGCGCGAGCAATGAGGCCAAAGTGACGCACAAACTTCCTGTAATAGTCGGCCAAGCCCAAAAATCCATGGAGCGCACGAACATTTGCTGGAAGGGCCACTCCAGCACAGCCTTGACTTTGGTAGGATCAGTAGAAATGTCGTCCTCACTGATCATGTGATCGAGGTAAGCAATAGAGCATTGGCAAAGGAACACTTGGAGAGTTTAACCTTCCACTGATCTGCCGACAACCATGCAAACACCTGTTGCAAGTGTTGAAGATGGTCCTCGAATGATTTACTGTAAATCAGTATGTCACCAAAGAACACAATGACAAGCGCCGAAGACCCGGAGCCAAGGTGGAATTCATTGCTCCCTGAAAGGTTCCCGGAGCGCCTGTCAACCCAAAAGCCATGACCCTAAACTCATATTGCCCAAAATGAGTTTGGAAAGCTGTTTTAAAGGATTCACCGACTGCATAAGAATCTGGTGAAAGCCCGCCCGCAAATCAAGCTTGGAAAACCAGCTGGCATGAGCAAGCTCATCCATGAGCTGGTCGAACACCGGCACCGGAAACTTGGACTTGGCTGTCACCGCATTGAGTTGGCAAAAATTGACACAAAAGCGGTAAGAACCATCCTTCTTCTTAACCAACAACACCGGTGAGGCGAAAGGACTGGAGCTGGGTTGAATGAGGCCTTGTTCAAGCATCTCTTCACTTGTTTCCAATTTCATCCTTCAAACTTGAGGGGTACCGGTAAGGCCGCATGAACACTGGTTGAGCCGGGCAACAAGGGAATGACATGGTTACAACTCCGTGTTGGTGGCAAGGAAGTTGGAGGCTCAAATATATGAGAAAAGGAAGCCACAATTTGCTGAATCTGCGGACAGAGCGGAGCCAGGGCAGGATCCGGAGATGTGAGCACCTCAGTTGCCAATAACTGAAGACATACGAAATTTGGTGTAGCAGCATCAAGACTTGCAGCACAGACCAACTGCCCTAATACGGAATAGCCACCCATTTCTGTTCCCAATGTATTTGCATTGGGCTGAAGGTCTGTAGCCAGTCCATTCCCACAATAGCATCGAAGGCAGAGAGCTCCAGAATGCGAAAATCAGAGTTGAACTGACAACTCAAGGACCAAGGAACAAACAGCAAGATAGCGTACTCTGCAGAAACCCCACCAGACAATCTGCACTTGAGCCGGCTGAGTAACAGGATTGAACTGAGGAACTGAGTAGCCAAATTGGAACTGATGAAAGATGACGAACTACCAGAATCCAGGAGCAACACTGCCGCAACCCCAGCAATCGATGCTCTGAAACGAATAGTACGGGCTGCAGCAGGTCCACCAGAAGCCGCTTTGGACAAAGCGAGGCATAACTGCTCATCCATATTGGTAGCTGAATCTGGGATAACTGCAGAATCATCCTCATTGAAAGAATCCCACACAATCTCAACTGCATGCAACACTTCTAGGGAACAAGTATGATCGCGTGACCATTTCATGCCACATTTGAAGCAGAGGCCCAAAGCTCGCCGGTACTGCTTGATGGCAACCAGTTTGGAGTCTTGTGGGGAGGAAGTTGCCGACGCTTGGACAGGAGGCTTGTCATTGCGAGGTGGGGGCGGAGGCAGAGGCAATGCCTGACGAGGAGCTGCCCCTTGTTTGGATGAAGAGGACCAATCACCAGATCGCGCTGGACGCGGATGCGCGGATAACCCGACCTCCTCCTGTAACAAAGCGATAGTGCAAGTAGTATCCAAATCCTTGGGACGAAGAACGAGCACAATGGCCTTAATATCAACACGGAGTCCATCAATGAAACGCATGTACAAACATAGGATTGGTAGATTGTGAAAAAGATTTCAGTTGATCCACCAATTCTGTGAACACCTATACATAGTCAGCGACAGAGGACGTTTGCTTGGCGTGGAATAATTGGCGCATGAGCAATTCCTTCTGATCGCGATCGAAACGATCATGAAGGAGGCGGCAAACCCCTGCCAATTCGAGAAGTCAAGGCCAGGCTCTATGGACTGAAAACCAACGCATTGCAGCATGATCTAAATGTTTTCTTAGTCACACGAATCCATAGAGACGGATGAACACTATACATCTCAAAGTAGTCTGTGTAGAGGGAACGCCAATGGCGAGGGTTGTCGCCATCGAAACGAGGAAATGACAGCTTAGTGAGGCGACCAGTGGCAAGTGGAGCGATGGATTAGCGGCAACGACAGGTTTTTTGGGGGCCTCGGAGGAAGCGGGTATGGGTAGAAGGGGGGGGGAGGAGGAGGCGAACGTGGAGTAGGTGAAGCAGCAGACGGCGGAGGAACAAAGGAGGTGAACGGAGGAGGACACATACCCTTGGCCGGTGAAGGGTCGAGATGCGGACTAGAGGGGGGTGAATAGTCCTTTCTAAAATTAAACGTACCGGCTAACCGAAACAAATGCGGAATTAAAACTATCGGTCTAGCCAAGACTACACCCCTCTACCTATACTCTTTAGCACCTTATAAAAGATCCTAAACAAAGCAATAAGGTGTCGGGCTAGCTAGAGCTCACCTAAACAATTCTAGTAGCAAGGCACACAAACCTATGCCAACTAGTACTCAATCAAACGGGGAGCTCCTATACATCTAGTAAGCAAAGCACAAAGCTCCTAAGCTCACTAGCAATGCTCAATAACAAGGCTACACAAGCCAAATTAGAGAGTTCAACTTACTTAGCTACAAACTAAGCAATGTGACTAACAAGGCTACTCAAGCCAATTAGTCACGCAAGAGAGCTACTTCTAAGCTACACAAGCAAAGAAGGTAACTAGCAAGCTACACAAGCTAACTAATTACAAGAGCAACTACACAAGCACAATATATATGAAAGTAAATAAAAGCTTGTGTATGGGAATGCAAACCAACGGGATGAACAAGGTTGACACAATGATTTTATCCGAGGTTCACTTGGCGCGCCACAAGCTAGTCCCCGTTGAGGCAAGCCCAAGGGTTGCCGGATCCTCTTGCTAGTTGGTGACCCTAAGTCACACTCTCCACGATGGAGTGCCTCACCAAGAGCTCTAGCTTCGATCCGGCCGGACCACTTGGCGCTCTTCGCGCCTCTCTCAACTAGAGTTGCTCTTCGCGATCCCGCGGGGGCGAGCACAATGCCCCTCACAAAGCCTTCTCCGGAGCCACGCACAATCTTCATGCGGGCTTCACGACGGAGACACAATCACCAAGACGTCTAGGAGGTGGCAACCTCCAAGAGTATAAGCACCAACCGGCTTGCAACTCGATCACTAGTGCCACTCGATGCAATCTCTCAATGCAATGCACTAGCGACTCACTCTCCTCGCTATCGATTCGCACACTAGCAAGCACAAGCGAGTTAGAGGGCTCCCAAGCACATCCACACAAGCCACAAAGGCTCTAGAGTGCTGAGCAACACGCCCAAGGCCAGTCACCACGATACATATAGCCCCAAGGGTTAACTAGCCGTTGCCTCTTCACTGGGCAAACTGCGCTACCATCGGACGCTCCGGATCGGGTCATCGGACGCTGAGGCCAGCGTCCTGAATGCATCTTGGCCCCTAGGTCGGTTTTCAGTTGATTGGATTGAAACACAAGATTACTATGACTAACATGTGTTTTGCAGAAACGGGTTGAGTTAGGTCACAGTAATGGCGATGATACGGGCATATGGAGTTCATGTCCCTTAGCGATGGATATTGTTTCGGTTTTCAAAGGACGGACGACGAAGACGGTGGTAGGCTAGGCTAAGTGTCACATGGTGTAGGAGGACACTTAGGTAGTTTTAGGTCTTTGTTTTTCCTTTGGTCGTACTATAAAGCGGAGCGTGAATCAGTAGCTTGACCTAGATGAGTCTATTGAGGTAGGTGTGGTGCACACTTGTTATTTCATAGCCCTAGGTAGCTCAGAGAGATGCCTTATGTCGTGAGGATGAAAAGTCGTTAAGGCCGCGTCGCGATCCAAGTTGGTTTTGCCCTTGAGAAGGGCATCGAACGCTGGCCTGATGAGCATCGGACACTCAGACTAGGGTTTAGTCTCGTGCGTGGCATCGACGCGCCGATGTTGCCACATCAGACGCGCCCGTGCCACTGTTCACTTTGGTGTGAACTTGGGCCTGCATCGGACGCTGGCATCGGACGCTGAGGGCCAGCATCCGATGTCCATGCAGGGAGGTCCAGAAAGGTCAGAATCGCATCGAACACGTCCTATGCGATGGCATCAAACGCTTCCCAGCGTCCGATGTCCCTTTAACATGTCTGACAGGTGGTAGCAGTCGACGTTGGTCGAGGTCATCGGAGCATCCGATGCCAGGCATCGGTCGTCCGATGCCCCCGCGAAACACATGTTCGTTGCTTTTGGATGGTCGGTTGGGGGGAGTATTTATACTCCTCCCCCTCATCCATTAGAGTGTTCTTGCCACTTCCATCTGCTGAGAGACACATTGTGACTGTGAGAAAGTGCAAGAGCCCTAGTGAGGTTGAGAGAATTGCTAATTGAGAGAATTAGTGACCTCCTAGTGATAATTGAGTAGCAAGTGTGCATCCATCCATCTCTTTGGTCTTGTCTTGGTCAAGTGAGAGTTCTAGCTTGTTACTCTTGGTGATCGGCATCACCTAGACGGCTTGGTGGTGATCGTGAAGCTTGGAGAGCATCTGGTGGCATTGTGGATGACCCAAGCAAGCTTGTGACCGGTAGTGAGCGATTCACCGGGCCGGAGCGGCGAAGAATCAGCTCATAGTGAGCACTTAATCCTTGCGTGGATCAAGGGGAGCGATACCCTTGTGCGGGTGCTCCAACGAGGACTATGGGGGTGCCGACACCTCGATACCTCGGCAAAAAAATCGTTCTTATCATCTCTACTCCTTTACTTACGCATTTACCTATGAGCAATTCAATTCCGCAATATATTTGTTGTTCATTCATTGTTGAATTGCTTTGCTAGAGTAGGAGTGGCATAGACATGTCTTTTGTGCGTAGAATAGAAAGAACACACTTCTAGGCACAAGGGGGTTAATTGGGCTTAATAGGTTTAATTCTTGCTAAAGTTTTAGAAAAGCCCAATTCACCCCCCTCTTGGGCATCTTGATCATTTCAATTGGTATCGGAGCCTCGTGTTCTCGATTTAGGCTAACTGCCTAGAGTTGATTGTGTCCGGAGGTGATGGACCACCTCCCATGTTTGAGGGAGACGACTTCCCATATTGGAAAATCCGTATGGAGTCGTACCTAGAAGCGGTTGATGTTAAATGTCGCGAAGCCGCGATCACAGGCTTTGCCAAGCCCAAGGAAGCACAAGCCTTACTCCTAATGAGGAGGAAAATGAGAAATGGAATGCAAAAGCCAAAACATCCTTTTTAGAGGCATTTGCAAGGATGTGTTTAACCGCGTCCGGAAACCACAAAATGCTGCCATGATCTATGGGAAAACATTTGTGTGCTCCATGAGGGAACCAAGAGTGAGCGTGAGGAACACTATCATTTAGTTATACAAAAACTTCATTCTTTTGATATGCATGCTAATGAAAGTGCAAATGAAATGTACTCACGCTTGAATGTTCTTGTAGAAGAGCTAAATGGACTTGGCCTCACACAAATGCAACTGTTGGGGCGGCACCCAGACCGCAGGCGCCTTCCGACCCGCGTTACCGAAAGATGACGATGCTTTCGTGCGGAAGGTATCATTCGCGCGAAAGCAGCGCTTCAAACCCGCAACACCAAGCGACGACGGTCTCTGAGCGGAAGGCAACACTCGCGCGGTAGCCCACATTCACGCGGTAGCGCGCCCTTCCGCTCGCTGGCCAGGGGAAGGCGTCCCTTCGGGCGGTAGCGCAACATTCGCGTGGTAGCGCCCTTTCGGCTCGCGGCCAGGCGTACGACGGAGGCTCCGCGTGGAAGGGAGCATTCGTACGAAAGGAACCCAACGTCTCCGGCGAGAGATTTCGTCTTTTATGATTTTGGTTGTCCGTGAGTTTTTTCGCAGGTCGCCGGAAGCATGGGTCAGGGAGAGCGGGCCCACCGGTCGGGAGAGAGCCGGGGACGCTGGCCCGCCAGAGGCCGAAGTGACGATGGTGCCCCCAGCGCCGGAAGGAGCGCTGAACGGCTACAAGTAGTTGAGTAGGGCATCATTGTAATTGTAGTAGAGTGATTGAGAAGGGCAATCTTGTACTTTCACGTGGATCTAGTTCAATATAAAAAGCTCCCTACCTCCCCACGGGGGGAGGAGGAGCACTGTTCACTTCACCCACTTCCCACTCTCTTCCGTTTACTTCCGCTTTCGCTCTGTGCATTCGTTCGTGCGACACCCCTGTTTCGAGGTCTCGACCCGAAACAACAGCAACCATCCGATGTTGTGAGGAAGATTCTTTGTGTTCTTCCAATTGAGAAGTATGGACACATTGTGACCGTGCTACATCAAGTGATCTTTCCACCGCTACACCAACACAAATCTTGGGAAAGATCAATGCGCATGAGATGTACATGCACATCACACCAAGTGGTGGCTCCTCCACCGACAAGAAGAAAGACTTGGCCTTGAAAGCAAGCCATGACAAGAAGGGCAAGTCCAAGTCAATTGAGGTGCACCATGAGAGCTCAAGTGATGAGGAAGATGATACAAACATTGCTCTCATGTGAGAAGAACACAAATATGTTGAAGAAACTTCACAAGAATGGAGTCAACTTTGACTCAAGAAAGAAGAAATTCTTCACAAGTAGCAAGAGAAGGCCAATCTCCGAAATGGATTGCTACAATTGCGGTGAACTTGGCCATCTTGCTCACCAATGCACCAGCCAAGAAAGACAACTACAAGAACAAGAACAAGGGCAAGAAATATGACTCATCAAGCGAGATGAGAATAAGAGTGAGAAGCCCTACAAGAAAGATGGCAAGAAGAAGAAGCAATACACAAGAAGGTGGCAAAGCTTACATTGTTGGTGATTGGCTCACTGACATTGACTCCTCCGGTGGCTCATCAAATGAAGATAGTGATGATGAGAAGGAGAAGGTGGTCGCTCTAGTCATTGGCACCTCTACACCACCACCACCACCATCATCGTCATCCTCTACACACCTATGCCTTATGGCTAAGGGTGATCGGAAGGTACAAAGCGATGACGACTCTAGTGATAGTGATAGTGATGGTGAATTTGAGGCACCCTCTTATGATGAGCTTGTTATATTGTTAAACAACTACTCTAAAATCATAAAAAGAAACTAGAGCTAAAAATGAAAGGCTTGTTAGTGACAATGAAGCTCTTGTTGAAAAGCATAGCAATGCCATACATACTAGTAATGAGCTAAAAGATGAACTTGCTACTATGTCATCATCTATCAAGGAGCTCAAGTCCTCTAACAAGGAGCTCAAAGCTAAAAATGAAAAACTTGATAAGATGCATGGTGATCTTACCACTAGTTTATGCTTCGCTTAAAGAGAAGTATACTCAAGTCAAAGTAGATCATGATACACTTAGTGTTGCTTATGATATGCTTTGTCATGAGACACATGATGCTACTAACCTTGTTTTTAAGTGTGACATAGCAACATCTTGTGAGGACTTGGTTAGTGAGCATGATGAGCAAAGAGCTAGTGGCAAGGGCAAGAAAGTGGTTTGTGGCCGATCACTATGATGACTACATCAAGATCAAGAATGAGAATGCAAAACTCAAGAGTGATCTAGAAAAGCTTGCAACCAAAGCAAGTCATGGTTGAGACTCAAGATGATGATTATAGCATGTCACTTGAGCTAGACATGCTAAAAGAAGAAAACAAAAGATTGAAGATGGAGAGGGATTACAAAATGACACCATCCCATTTGAACTCCAACAAGAGAATGACAAGCTCAAGAAAGAGAAGGAGCACCTTACCACCGGGTTGAAGAAATTCACCAAGGGTCAATGTCTTCAAAGTGAGCTCCTCATGAACACCGTAATGAAGACCAATAGAAATGGTATTGGCTTTCTTGAAGAGAAGATGAAGCAACGCAAGAGCATCACAAAGCCAAGAAGAAGAAGATTCCATGAGAGATGATGTGTGGAAAAGAAGACACTTTGCTCATGATTGTGAAGAGCCAAAACCCACACCCTTGCCCAAGCATGCTAGGCCCTTTGCTTTCAATGCTCACTACATGCTTAGACAAGACTCTAGTGGCAGATGAAAGTCATGTTCATGGGGCCTCCTAACAAGAATAGGCCAAAGCAAATATGGGTGGCAAAGTCACTAGTTGAGAAGGTTAAGGGACCTCAACAAGTTTGGGTCCTGAAAACTCAATCTTGATTTCTTGTGTGTGTAGGTGAACTACAAGACCGGTGGATCTCATTGGGTGATTGATAGTGGTTGCACACAACATATGACCGGTGATCCCCGGATGTTCACCTCACTACAAGAGAATGTCGATGACCAAGAAAGATTACATTTGGTGACAACTCAAAGGGCAATATCAAGGGATTGGGCAGTGGCAATTTCAAATGATCATACCATCTCCAATGTGCTTCTTGTTGCAGCATTGAGCTTCAACTTGCTATCCGTTGGGCAACTATGCGATCTTGGCTTTCAATGTTTGTTCACCGACAAAGAAGTGGTTGTGACCAATAAAGATGATGCACAAGTGATATTCAAAGGCTTTAGATACAACAATCTCTATCTAGTGGATTTCACCTCCAAAGATGCCAACTTGAAGACATGTTTGTTCACTAAGCAATCACTTGGTTGGCTATGGCATAGAAGATTGGCTCATGTGGGAATGAACACTCTCAACAAGCTATTGAAGAAGGATTTGGTTAGAGGCTTGAAGGATGTCAAATTTGAGAAGGACAAATTGTGTAGTGCATGTCAAGCCGGCAAGCAAGTTGCAAATACTCATCCAACCAAAGCCTTTGTGTCAACATCAAAGAGTTGGAGCTACTTCACATGGATCTATTTGAGCCAACAACATATGCTAGCTTGGGTGGAAATCTCTATTGTCTAGTGATTGTTGATGACTATTCTAGATACACTTGGGTATTCTTTCTTCATGACAAATCTGAAGCAACCCCTTCATTCAAGAAGTTTTCCAAGAGAGCCCAAATGAATTTGACTTGAAGATCAAGAAAATTAAAAGTGATAATGGAAAAGAGTTTGACAACACCCACATTGAAGAATATTGTGATGAAGTTGGGATCAAGCATGAAGTCTCCGCAACCTACACACCACAACAAAATGGGGTAGTTGAGAGGAAGAAGTGGACACTAATCACCTAGCAAGGACAATGTTAGATGAGTACTCTACACCGGAAAGATTTTGGGCGGAAGCAATCAACACCGCTTGCTATGCATCAAATCGGTTGTTCCCCCATCGTCTCCTTGGCAAGACCCCCCATGAGCTACTCAACAACAAGAAGTCGGATGTATCTTTCTTTAGAGTGTTTGGGTGCAAATGCTACATCTACAAGAAGCGCCAACACCTAGGGAAGTTCCAACGCCGATGTGATATTGGTTTTCTTGTTGGTTACTCATTGAAGTCCAAAGCATATCGAGTATTCAACCATGCCACCGGATGGTAGGTAAAAACATGATGTGGAATTCGATGACACTAATGGCTCTCAAGGAGAGCATGAGAATCTTGATGATGTAGGTAATGAACCATTGAGGGAAGCAATGAAGAACATGCCGGTTGGAGCCATCAAGCCTAAGATGATGATGATGATGTGCAAGTCATTGACAAGCCATCCTCATCAAATGTACCACAAGATGATGATAAAGATGGGAGAGAGCCATTTGAAGATACTCATGTCTCCCATGATCAAATGGTGGTACAAGCTCAAGATGTTGATGCTCCTCAAGCGGCCCCTCAAGTGGTTGATCAAAGGACTACTCCTCTACTACAAGCTCATCCTCAAGATCTCATCATACGAAGTCCAACAAGGGGTGTAATGACTCGATCTCAAAAACTTGCTCTATTTATTGAACATCACTCCTTTGTTTTTTTGTTGAGCCTACCATTGTAGATGAAGCTCTAGGTGATCCGGATTGGTGAATGCTATGCATGAAAATTAAACAACTTCACCCGCAACCAAGTTTGGACACTTGAAGAGCGACCCAAAGGCGCAAGAGTCATTGGAACAAAATGGGTATTTAGAAACAAGCAAGATGATCAAGGCAAGGTTGTTAGACACAAGCAAGGCTAGTGGCAAAGGGTTCTCTCAAGTTGAAGATTTGGATTTGGAAAGACCTTTGCACCGGTTGCAAGGGTAGAAGCCATATGTATCCTCCTTGCATATGCATCACATCATGAAATTAAATTATATCAAATGGATGTGAAAAGTGCATTTTTAAATGGCTTCATAAATGAACTAGTCTATGTTGAAACATTCTTCCTAGGCTTCCAAGTCAAGCAATTGAAGGAGGGAACTTTCATATCTCAAGAGAATTATACAAAAGACCTCCTCAAGCGCTTCAACATGGATGATTGCAAGCCTATCAAGACTCCAATGCCAAAAATGGACATCTCGACCTAGATGTGAGGTAACCCGGTTGATCAAACTCTCTACCGTTCTATGATTGGTAGCTTGTTATATTTGACCGCATCTAGGCCCGACATCATGTTTAGTGTGTGCATGTGTGCTCGTTTTCAAGCTGATCCTAGGGAATCACACCTCATAGCCTGAAGAGAATCCTTAGGTACCTAAAGCACACCCCAAGCATTGGCCTTTGGTATCCCAAAGGAGCTAACTTCCAACTCATTGGTATTCCGATTCGGATTATGCGGGTTGCAAAGTAGATAGAAAAAGCACATTCGGAGGTGCCATTTGCTTGGGAGATCACTAGTTTCATGGAGTTCAAAAAAGCAACATAGTGTGGCCTTGTCTACCGCCGAGGCGGAATACATAGCCGCGGGTGCTTGTTGTGCACAAATCCTTTACATGAAACAAACCCTTTTAGACTATGTGTAGTTCTAGAAAGGGTACCTTTGTTGTGTGACAATGAGAGCGCAGTTAAGCTTGCTAACAACCCGGTTCAACACTCTCGCACCAAGCACATAGATATTCGCCATCACTTTCTTAGAGACCATGTTTCAAAAAAGACATATCCTTAGAGGGAGTTAGAACCGAAGATCAATTGGGGATATCTTCACAAAACCCATAGATGAGAACACCCTTTGTAGATTGCGAAGTGAGCTTAATGTGCTTGATCTAAGTAACTTTGTCAAAAGGTGAAAGGGGGTTGTCTTGCATTGCATTGTATCATATGTCATGTTTAAATTATGCTTTGCACATAGGCTTGTCAGACGTGGTTAAGATAACCGCCCTAAAAAGCGTGTGAAGAAGCTTACCCATGAGCAACTTGACAAGCAACCTAGATTCAAATTTCGTATTGCATTGCATATGCATGAGTGTTGCTTTGTCGTTTCTTTTTGTTAAGCTTTGAGCAACCACTGTGTTCGTCCACCGCTAGGGGGAGCATTTGAAGCTCCTAATGGTTAAGTCCCCTAGTTTTGGTGGCCACATGTTGTCTCCTCGGGATTTATCGCCTATCTTACCTAAAAATGATATGTAGCCTATGGCAAAATATTTATAAAATTGAGGGTTTATGCGAGGATGCTCATACTAGGTTCCAACTGGTGTCTATTTGCCTCTTATTTCAGTTGGAACTTGGTTGGGAGAGGGAGCTGCAACGGAGATCTTCGAAACGGCCCAAAATGCAGCATCGGACGCTGCAATCGGACGCTGGCCCCAGCGTCCGATGCCCACACTGTAGGCAGCCCCCGCTGAAACAGTGGATTGTCAGCGTCCGATGTGTCTCCATCGGAGCGTCCGATGCCCCATCGGACGCTGCCAAGGCAAAGGACGCGTCCGATGCGTTTTTGCAGAATTGGAGCTCTCTGAGCGGACATCGGAGCGTCCGATGCAATTTCATCGGCGCGTCCGATGCTCCTTAAAGCGGCGTGGTTTGTTCTATGACCGACACGCGAGTCCCACTTGTCACCATTGTCTCCTCCATTCGTCTCCACCCGAGCCTGAGCTCAGCGCCGTTGTTCCCGAGCCCTAACCCTAGCTCCACCTCGCCGCCGGCCGCCGCGCTTGCCCGCACCCACCCCCGCCGCCGAGCTTCATGGAGAGGATCATGAGTGGTCCGCCTCAGTGGCAGTGGCAGCAGCCTCCTCTGCAGCAGCAGCAGCTTCAGTGGCAGCACCCGGTCCCACCGCCACCTTAGCCGCTCAGTCAGCCACAACAATCATTTGGCCCCAGCTCTTCTCAGTTCACGAGCTTCACTACACCACCAGGCGGGGCCCCGCTCTTCAGTCCACTGCGTACTGGCTTCACTCCCCGACCGACAGAGTCCCTGTATGCGACGACCACCACAGTGACACGGGACTTGTCGGCTAGCTTCAGTGAGCTCACTGGGTTTCCCACGCCTGATCTTCAGGATCCAGTGTAGACGTCGACGGCTCCAGTGACTTCTACTACTGAGACCCTTCCGAGCTCCGTCGCATCCTCAGAGCAGACCGAGCCTGTCCAGTCAGAGACGACCACGACTGTTCACCCTGAGTTATCTACGATACACGAGCTTCTGCACTCCGACACTCAGGCTAACACAGCTACAGAGACTGCGACAGAGCCAGAGCAGGCAGAGCAGTCAGTGCCAGAGCCGACCCGGACCGCTTCACCACAACTTCCAGCTCCAGAGGGTCAGCAGGCTACCGACGACTCTTCTTCAGACTCGAGGCCATCTTACAACAGTTTGAGTTCACTCAGCGGTCTCCAAAGTCTGCACCTGGCTCGTCTGCACCACCTCCGCCCTCCACGCTTAGTTTGGCGCTTGATGCCAAAGGGGGAGTGGTCGAGTATAGCGATAGGGGAGCGATGTGAGAGGGATTTGGCATCTTTTGTTATGTTATGTTCACATACGCTCTTTACTTATCGCATCTTTTGCACTTCATATGTTATATATGTGTGCTATGGACCTTATGACATGTATGTGCTCACTATGTTATAGTATATGACATGTCATTTCATTTCACTTGTTTACTTGCGCTAATTCTCACTTGTTATGTATTCGAGCTCTTTACTCTTGCACTTGCTATTCACTCTAACTTGTTGAGTGCAGGATGTTGGCACGATATGTATGAGCTTGCCTCTAATCATTTTCTCTTATTCTTCGCAAGTTCATACATGTCATGAATTGAAAACTCTTCTATCTATACTCGATCTCGTGTTGTCACCATCACCAAAAAGGGGGAGATTGAACGCATCTTGCCCCTAGTGGGTTTTGGTGATTGGATGAAACACAAGATTACTGTGACTAACGTGTGTTTTGCAGAAATAGGGTTGAGTTAGGTCACAGTAATGACGACGATACGGGCATATGGAGTTCATGTCCCCTGCCGATGGATATCATTTCGGTTTTCAAAGGACGGACGACGAAGACGGTGGTAGGCTAGGCTAAGTGTCACATGGTGTTGGAGGACACTTAGGTAGTCTTAGGTCTTTGTTTTTCCTTTGGTCGTACTATAAAGGGGAGCGTGAATCAGTAGCTTGACCTAGATGAGTCTATTAAGGTAGGTGTGGTGCACACTTGTTATTTCATAACCTAGGTAGCTCAGAGAGATGCCTTATGTCGTGAGGATGAAAAGTCGTTAAGGCCGCGTCGCGGTCCAATTGGTTTTTGCCCTTGAGAAGGGCATCAGACCCGATGCTCACTCAGACTAGGGTTTAGTCTGGTCGTGGCATCGGACGCGCCGATGTTGCCACATCGGACGCGCCCGTGCCACTATTCACTTTGGTGTGAACTTGGGCCTGCATCGGACGCTGGCATCGGACGCTGAGGGCCAGCGTCCGATGTCCATGCAGGGAGGTTCCAGAAAGGTCAGAATCACATCGGACGTGTCCTATGCGATGGCACCGGACGCTGCCCAGCGTCCGATGTCCCTTTAAACATGTCTGACAGGTGGTACAGTGACCGTTGGTCGAGGTCATCGGAGCGTCCAATGCCAGGCATCGGAGCGTCCGATGCCCCCGCAGAAACACCTGTTCGGTGCTCTTTTGTATGGCCGGTTGGGGGAGTATTATACTCCTCCCCCTCATCCATTAGAGTATTCTTGCCACTTCTCTCTGAGAGACACATTGTGAGTGTGAGAAAGTGCAAGAGCTCTAGTGAGGTTGAGAGAATTGCTAATTGAGAGAATTAGTGACCTCCTAGTGAGAATTGAGTAGCAATGTGCATCCATCCATCTCTTGGCTTGTCTTGGTCAAGTGAGAGTTTCTCTTGTTACTCTTGGTGATCGGCATCACCTAGACGGCTTGGTGGTGATCGTGAAGCTTGGAGAGCTTCCGTGGCATTGTGGATGACCCAAGCAAGCTTGGGACCGGTAGTGAGCGATTCACCGGGCCGGAGTGGTGAAGAATTAGCTCATAGTGAGCACTTGATCCTTGCGTGGATCAAGGGGGAGCATCCCTTGCGCGAGTGCTCCAACGAGGACTATGGGGGTGTGCGACACCTCGATACCTTGGCAAAATGATCGTCTTGTCATCTCTACTCCTTTACTTACGCATTTACCTTTGAGCAATTCAATTCCCGCAATATATTTGTTGTTCATTCATTGTTGAATTGCTTTGCTAGAGGGAGTGGCATATACATTGTCTTTTGTGCGGTAGAATAGAAAGAAACACACTTCTAGGCACAAGGGGGTTAATTGGGCTTAATAGGTTTTTAATTCTTGCTAAAGTTTTAGAAAAGCCCAATTCACCCCCTCTCTTGGGCATCTTGATCCTTTCACGTCCGATGCTTGGATGCTCACCACGTGTCCCCCACGATCAACTTCGCCGAGCGATCCCAACGGCTATAATCAATCCCCGCACCAGTTAAGTGGCATCGGACGCGCTGATGCCTAGCATCGGACGCTCCGATGCCTAGCATCGGACGCTCCGATGCCTCTACGCAAACCTGATCTTACATCGACGCGTCGGACCCTTAGCATCGGATGCTAAGGGCCAGCGTCCGATGTCTATGCAGAGAGCTCCCCGAGAGCCCCTGCGGACATCGGACACGTCCGATGAACGCGCAACGGATGCACCCAGCGTCCGATGCATCCTCTGCAACAAAACTTCATCTAGGGTTGCCATCGGACGCTTGGCCCAGCGTCCGATGCCCCTCGGACCAGCGTCCGATGCTCCCCCATAGCACTTCACCTCCAAAAACCGCCCAGTTCTCCATGCCTCCTTTCAACACAACTTCTTTTCAAAACAACTTCTCCTTTGCAAATGTGCCAACACCACCCAGTGTACATCAACATGTGCAAGTGTGTTAGCATTTTCACAATCATTTTTCAAGGATTAGCACTTGGACTCACCACGCCACTCGATCCTAGTAACATCGCAAAGTTAGATCGCTCAAGTGCACTAGATGACCGATATGCAAACAAGTTTGCTCCTCTTGATAGTACGGCCATCTATCCTAACCCGTCATCAACTTCTCTACACACCTATGACCGGTGAAATGAAATGCCCTACAAATATACCTTGCCTTGCGCATTCCATTCCATCTCCTCCATGTTGATGCAACACATGCATCAACCTAGATCAAATGATATGATCCACTTCATATCATCACATGGCCTCCATGGTCCATCGATCTTGACCTCACATGCTCTTCACCATTGCTTTGGTCCTTCGGCGCCAAGTCTTTGCTCAAGCCTCCCGACACTCGGTACCAACGGCTTCAAAGCCTCCAACTTGCCGTTCACTTTCGCAACCGGTCCATCAAGTCAAGTCTTGCCTTGATCTTCACCATCTTAGCCACATGACTCCATGTCATGTCACATATGCAATAAGCTCCTCCATCATGTTCATGAGCCTTGCAACATCCTCCAAGCCATTTCACCTCTATGACATATGTTGCTCACACATGATCACTTGTGGACTCATCACCTGTGTATCTCACATAAACACCATTAGTCCACCTAAAGTTGTCACTCATTACCAAAACCAACTAGGACCTTTCAATCTCCCCCTTTTTGTAATTGATGACAACTCTACAAAGATATGGAAATTAAGCTTATTCCAAGCTAGCACTTTACAAGAATGTAAATTGCTAACTTGATTTGGATTCTATGTTACTTATCCAACATTAAGACCATATGAGAGGATTGGATAAGTACCATACATCCCGACTTGGTAGTGTTAACTCCCCCTACATGTGTGCTCAAATGGTTTGGTTTCAAGCTTACACACATGCATAAAATGAAATTTGTGGGAGTGTTAGCACTACTAAGTGATGCTAAGTATACAGAATGGAAATGTACATTTGTAGCGTGTATACCACATTTTAATTCATCCTTGTGGTATCCCAAAGTGAAACTAGATACCACGTGAGATCAACATTATAAACAAGGTTCTAGTTACCACTTGCTACACTAAGACTAAGCTCACAATACCAATAGAAGGAAAACAATCATCATCCAAGTCTTAGCTCTAGCAATCATTGCACACAAGCATATATATCAAATGTAAGACATATGCATTATGCAAGCAAGTCATATGAATATGCATATATCAAAATGCAATCAACCAAGTTCATGAGCTTGCTCCCCCTACTTGTGTGCGCTCTTTGTCTAAAATTTTGATCCTTTCCATTGTTCAAACTTGCTCCCTCTATGTCCATCTTCTTTTCTCCCCCTTTGTCCTTGACATATCACAATTGACATATCTTTGCAACAATTTCTCCCCCTTTGTCATCAATGACCATAAAATGTATGCTCTTTTCTCACAAAGGGTGACTAGGGTAGTAGATGTTTGACACTTGAGTCTTCATTTTTGATGGACACTACCATATATGTTGGAATGACTCTATATGTAGATACCCCGTGTAGATGCATGAAAGCCACTTGTAGGATCTTTGACCTTGATACCAATCGTGGACACCTTCTCTTATAGCATGAGTCATTCACTTGATAAACTTGAGCTCTTGTTGGTGAGGGATGCTTTGCTTGATTGATCACTTAAAGTTAGGATCTCTTGAAGTCTTGTAGGTACCACTTGAATGAAGTTTAAACTTGACATCCATTTGCATTATTGTCTTCTTCTTAACTATTGTCATCTCATGAGCTTCTCATTTGTAACTTGAACTATCAAATTTGCACAAGATATCTAACTCGTTTGCTCTAGAGTAAGCTTCTTCACACATCTTTTAATGGTTTCTTACTCACGTTGAATTAGACACTTGAATGCTCATCTTCTAGATCAAGTACTTGAGTTCACTAGCTTATGAACAAATCTATATACTAACCACTAGATATATAATAAACAAGCAATAGTGGTAGGCAATGAATTTAAACTTTTCAATTGTTTTGCATGATCCTATTGAGCATGTACTATATGCACTAACCGCATACTAGTAAGGGATGAAATGATCGTGCACATCACAATGATACCTTTCTATCTTGGAGTAGAGGATTGTCAATAGATTTCAATTAAGCTCCATATAGCAATGTGAAGTCCATTTATAAGCTTGGTGAGGCCATAGATACCAATTGATAGAACAATCTTCACCCATATGATCAAGTGCACTAGCTCATGTGTGTGGTTGACTTGCTTATTCATTTGATCATAGTTTGCATGGTGAATACCACTTGAGTTGCCATGATTTGCTCGCTTTTGGGTGTTGCTTGCTCTCTAGATCAACCCTTTTGATTTTTTTCAACTAAGCATCTCCAATGACACTTTAGATCACCACTTCCATGTTAGCCTTCCAAGCCTTGCTTGGTTAACCTACCAAAGGCGGCAAGCCCATACAAAAGGGAGTGACCTCTCTCCAAGAATCATCCATGATACTCACTTGAATTGACCTTGTTTGATTTGATCTTTTTTTGAACTCTTCTTGAAATGTGACTTTGAATCCATCTTTGAGTCCTTTTCTTTCTTCCAAATGATCTTCAATTTGATACTTGAACTTGATCTTTATCTTCATCTTGATGTTGGTCTTGATCTTCAATTGGAGTACCAAATGTGTGCAAAATACACTCCTCAATCAAATGAACTTGTACTCATCTTTGTCATGCTTCTAGCTCATTTCAAAACCAAACATAGGTCCCTCATCCACTTATAAACATGATTCCAACTTGAGGACCTTTCAATTAAAGTGACTCTAGATCAATCCAATAATTATCACTTTTCTGGAAGATTCTGTCCACTTCAATGAACTGATCATATCTCACAATATATTGATCCAATTGCCATGAAATTTGGTGGAGATGTGCTTCACTAAGTCTTCTAGCAGCCATAAAAATTTGAGCTTTATTGGACTTCTAGATTGCTACCAGATTTCACATTATTCCACACTACTACATGCTGAAAACTGCTGCACTTGTGTTGATAAGATCCACTCCAAAACCAAAGCATCACTTATCCATTTATCATGAAATTTTTACAGCAACTAATACCATGAGTGTAGAGCATGTGTACCAAATTTCAAGCCAATCCAACTAAATTTGATCATTCAAACATGGCTATCATCACAGCTAGCTCAGATTTCAGATTTTGGACAGATTTCTATATTTGAGCTATACTTCTTCAAATTGAATCAAACTTGAGATAAACTTGCTTGAACATCAACACAAGACATATATCCATGCAAATCCACTTACTAAAGGTCATCTTGTGAACATATCCAATCAAACTAACTCAAATATGATCACTAAGCAATTTCCATTCTTCAATCATCTTATAGCAAGCAACATATGCATATATATCCAATCAATCAACTCATATGCATCTAAAATAACATGATCCACTAGAGATATACCTTGGTAGCTCATGATTATTCATAGCATGATCCTTCTTCAATTGTTTGCAAGCCTTTAAATATTTTCAATAAATCACCACAACTTGAACTTTGCACTTGTATGTTATAGCACATTTGGACTTCACTAATCTTGACTGGCATTGGGTTTGGATGTGCATTAAGCTTCTTTACTTGACTCAATCACATGATGAACAATATGGATTCAATTGAATCAAGTCTCCAATGTCATGGTATCTGCACACAATCATCCACTTTTTGATGGTACCCAAACTTGTTTGGGTCCTCTCAAGTTAGGTGCAACATACTTTGGCATAGCCTTAGAATGAGTAGCGGGATGAGTTGCAATAGTATCCTTAGAGGTACCATCTTCATCCTTCCTAAGCATAGAATCAGCAATTGAAATAGGCTTAGGAATGTTACCTAGGGGAAATGAATTAGCCATGTATCCCCTTTCCCGGCATGAGTAGCAAACTCTCTTCAATTGAGCCTTTTCTTCCTTGCTCATGTGTTGCTCCTCATTGCCTTGCCTCTTCTTATTTGCTTGAGCCTTCTTCTCAAGCTTGGTAGGACACTTCGAGGCAAAGTGTCCCATGTCATCACATTTGTGGCACTTGATGTGAGCCAAAACTCTCTCTTCTCATCTTGATTCTTGCTCATCATCATCTTGGCATCTTGATGTGGTTGGATGCCTTGCTCTTCCGCCCCTTCTTGTTTCTTCTTCTCATAAAGTCACCATCATGATGGTTGTTCTGATTTGAACTTGGGGCTTCTGAAGGGTCGAGATGGCGGACTAGAGGGGGGTGAATAGTCTTTTCTAAATTAATCTCACCGGCTAACCGAAACAAATGCGGAATTAAAACTATCAGTCTAGCCAAGACTACACCCCCTACCTATTAACTTTAGCACCTTACAAAAGATCCTAAACAAGCAAATAAGGTGCTAGGCTAGCTAGAGCTCACCTAATCAATCTAGCTTGCAAGGTCACACAAACCTATGCAACTAGTACTCTAATCAAACCGGGGAGCTCCTAATCAATCTAGTGATGCAAAGCGCATAAAGCCTAAGCTCACTAGCAATGCTCAATAACAAGGCTACACAAGCCAAATTAGAGAGCTCAAAATACTTAGCTACACAAACTAAGCAATGTGACTAAGGCTACTCAATCCAATTAGTCACGCAAGAGATCTACTACTTCTAAGCTACACAAGCAAAGAAGGTAACTAGCAAGCTACACAAGCTAACTAATTACAAGAGCAACTATTTAAGCTACACAAGCTAGATAGCTACACAAGAGCAACAACTAAACACTAGCACAAGTATGAGTATGGAAATACAAGCTAGTGAATGGAGATAGCAAACCACCGAGAAGATGAAGACAATGTTGACACGGTGATTTTATCCCGAGGTTCACTTGGTTGCCACCAAGCTAGTCCCCGTTGAGACAAGCTCAAGGTTGTCGCCGGTCCTCTTGCTAGTGGTGACTACACTAGTCACACTCTCCCCAAGGAGTGCTTACCACAAGCTCTAGCACTCGACCCGGCTGAACCACTTGACGCTCTTCACGTCTCTCTTTTACTAGAGTTGCTCTTCACGATCTCCCGCGGGGTGAGCACAATACCCCTCACAAAGCGGTCGCTTCCGGAGCACCACTCAATCTCCGAGCGTGCTACCACGGAGCACACACAAGCCTCCAAGCCATCTAGAAGGTGGCAACCTCCAAGAGTAACAAGCACCACCGGCTTGCAACTCGATCACCTAGTGCCACAATTGCAATCTCTCATGCACCGCACTAGAATCGCTCTCTCACTTAGCGAATATGGTTAGCACTAATCCCAAGTGAGTTGGAGGGCTCCCAAGCACTCTCACACAAGGACACTAAGTCCCCAAGGTGCCCAACATGTCAAATGGCCGGCCACCACCTCTATTTATAGAGGGAAGCCTCAAACTAGCCGTTTGAAATCGTGCTGAAATTTGAACTGTGGACAGTCCGCCCTTATAACCCCGGACAGTCCGCCCTTATAACGAAACTAGCCGTTAGGAGCTGCAACGGTCACCCTGGACAGTCCGCCCCTTGGGCCCGGACAGTCCGCCGTTGAAAAACGACAACCTACACAGAACCTGTCCAGCAACCTTGTTCTCCGAAAAATTAGCCGGCGGACAGTCCGCCCTTATAGGCCCGGACAGTCCGCCGCTCACCTGTCAACCCGAGAACAGTGCGCTCGTAGCGTCCGATGCATCCCCATCGGAGCGTCCGAGGCCCGCGGACAGTCCGCCACTAAAATGGCAGACAGTCCGCCACTCTCCAGAAAGCCTCCCACGAGAACGGCCATAACTCTTAGCTCCTAACTCGGAATTCGATGATCTTGGACATTTTGGAAAGCTTATTCAGAGGGCTACACAACCCACATAAACTCATGATCCAAAGCACAAAGGATCAATACAGTTTTCCAATCCAAGAGCCATCACTTCTCTTTTTCAACCAAAGTTTTCTCCAAAACTTCTCCAACTTCTTCTCCTTTGCAAATGTGCCAACACCACCAAGTGTATACAACCTTGTGCATGTGTGTTAGCATTTTCACAATCAATTTCAAAGGATTTTCACTTGCACTCACCACGCCACTCGATCCTAGCAACAACACAATGTTAGATCGCTCAAGTGGCACTAGATGACCGATATGCAAACAAGTTTGCTCCTCTTGATAGTACGGCCATCTATCCTAAACCCGGTCATCAACTTCTCTACACACCTATGACCGGTGAAATGAAATGCCCTACAAATATACCTTTGCCTTGCGCATTCCATTCCATCTCCTTCGGTGTTGATGCAACACATGCACCAACCTATCATCAAATGATATGATCCATCCACTTCATATCATCACATGGCCTCCATGGTCCATCGATCTTGACCTCACTTGCTCTTCACCATTGCTTCGGTCCTTCGGTGCCAAGTCTTTGCTCAAGCCTCCCGACACTCGGTACCAACGGCTTCAAAGCCTCCAACTTGCCCTTCACCTTCGCAACCGGTCCATCAAGCCAAGTCTTGCCTTGATCTTCACCATCTTAGCCACATGACCACATGTCATGTCACATATGCAATAAGCTCATTCTTCATCACATGCATGAGCATTGAACATCCTTCAAGCCATTTCACCCCTATGGCATATGTTGCTCATACATGATCACCTGTGGACTTAACACCTGTGTATCTCACATAAACACATTAGTTAGTCCACCTAAGTTGTCACTCAATTACCAAAACCAAACTAGGACCTTTCAATCTCCCCCTTTTTGGTAATTGATGACAACTCTACAAAGATATAGAAATTTAAGCTTATTCCAAGCTAGCACTTTACAAGAATGTAAATTGCTAACTTGGTTTGGATTCTATGTTACTTATCCAACATTAAGACCATAGAAGATTTGGATAAGCACCATACAACCCAACTTTGTAGTGTTAACTCCCCCTACATGTGTGCTCAAATGGTTTGGTTTCAAGTTTGCACACATGCATAAATATGAAATTTGTGGGAGTGTTAGCACTACTAAGTGATGCTAAGGTATACAAGATTGAATTTTACCTTTGAAGCGTGTATACCATATTTAAATTCCTTAGCATCAACCTTGCTAGAAACAAGTGAAACTAGATACCACGTGAGTCATCAACATTATAATAAGGTTCTAGTTACCACTTGTTACACTAAGACTATGCTCTAGATACCAAATAAAGGAAAACAATCATCATCCAAGTCTTAGCTCTAGCAAATATTGCACACAAGCATGTAGGAATGTAAAACATATGCAATGTGAGCAAGCAATGTAATGCACAAACAAATGCATCAATCATGTATTCATGAGCTTGCTCCCCCTACTTGTGTGCTCTCTTTTGTCCAAGAATTTTGATCCTTTTCCATTGTTCAATCTTGCTCCCTCTTGATCCATGTCCATCTTTGTTTTCTCCCCTTTGTCCTTGACATATTTTTTGCCACAAATTCTCACCCTATTATATCTTTGGTACTTTCTCCCCCTTTGTCATCAATGACCATAAAAGGTATGCTCTTTTCTCACAAAGGGTGACACTAGGGTAGATGGTTGACACTTGAGTCTTCATTTTTGATGGACACACCACCATATGTGTTGGAATGACACCATGTGTAGGATCTTTGACCTTAATACCAATAGGTGGGGCACCTCCCCTATGTCATAGCATGGGTCATCCACTGATAAACTTGAGCTCTTGTTTGTGAGGGATGCTTTGCTTGATTTGATCACTTAAAGTTGAGGATCACTTGAAGTCTTGTAGGATACCACTTGTAAGCTTGATCTAGACACCACTTGGTAAATATCACTTGAAAGATCATATACCATTTTGAATGGATACCATGTGAAGAAATGATGAGTCTAGATACCACTTGAATGATAGTTTAAACTTGATATCCATTTGCATTATTGTCTTCTTCTTGAACTCTTGTCATGAGCCTCTCATTTGTGACTTGAACTATTAAACTTGCACAAGATATCTAACTCGGTTTGCTCTAGAGTAAGCTTCTTCACACATCTTTCAATGGTTATCTTACTCACGTTGAATTAGACACTTGAATGCTCATCTTCTAGATCAAGTACTTGGGTTCACTAGCTCATGAACAAATTCATATACTAACCACTAGATCATATAATCAATCAAGCAATAGTGGTAGGCTATGAATTTAAACTTTTCATTTGTTATGCATGATCCTATTAAGCATGTACTATATGCACTAACCGCATACTAGTAAGGGATGAAATGATCATGCACATTACAATGATACCTTTGCTATCTTGGAGTAGAGGATAGTCATTTGATTCCAATTTAGCTCCACAATAGCAATGTGAAGTCCATGGTGAAGACCAATAGATACCAATTGATAGAACAAATCTTCACCCATATGATCAAGTGCACTAGTCAATGTTGTGGTTGACATTGCTTCTTCATTTGTTCTTTGCTTGCTTGAGAGCCTCCAATAAATACCAATGGAGATCATACCAATTGATAAATTTCAATTTGCTCTCTACTATGGGTTGTTGCTTCTTTGCTTGGTCAATCCTTTCATTTATTCAACTAAGCATCCCAAACATCCTTTGAATCACCACTTCCATATTAGCCTTCCAAGTACCACACTTGGTTAACCTACAAAAGCGGCAAGCCCCTACAAAAGGGAGAAGTGACCTCTCTCCAAAGAACATCCTTGATCCTTACTTGAAATGCCTTTGTTTGATTGATCCAATGGTGAATTCATCATGATGAAAACTTTTTGCATGGTTTCCTGACTTCAACTCTTCTTCTTTGAGTCCTTTTCTTTCTTCTAATTGATCTTTAATCATTACTAGGACTTTACACTCAATCTTCATCATAGCTTGGTCTTGATCTTCAATTTGAGTACCAATTGTGTGCCAAATATACTTCACAATAGAATGGCCTTGTACTCATCTTTGTCATACTTCTATCTTCTCAAAACCAAACATAGGTTCCTCAACCACTTATAAACATGATTCCAACTTGAGGACCTTTCAATTAAAGTGACTCTAGATCAATCCAATAGTTGTCACTTTTCTGGCAGATTCTGTCCTTCTCAAGAAACATGCATATCTCCCAAATATAAGTCCAATGACCATGAAATTTGGTGGAGATGTGCCTCACTATGTATTCGTAGGCAAAAAATTTGAGCTTCATTGGCTTTCTAGATTGCTACCAGATTTCAATTCTTTCACTTGCTGTCCATGCTGAAAACTGCTGCAATAGAGTTGACAAGATCCACTACCACACGGAGTTTTACTTATCCAATGAATTCCAATTTTCTACAGCAACTAATACTATAAGTGTAGAGCATGCACACCAAATATCAAGCCAATCCAATTAGATTTGATCATCCAAACATGGCTATCTTCTCAGCTCACTCAGATTTTGCAATATTGGACAACTTTGAGCAATTGAGCTATACTCTAGCAATTTGAATCAAACTTGAAGCTAACTTGTTTGAACACTCTCACAAGACATATATCCATTCAATCCACTTACTAAAAGTCATCTTGTGAACATATCCAATCAAACTAACTCAAACTTGATCTAAGCAATGAATCCATTCAATCATCTTATAGCAAGCAACATATGCATATATATCCAATTCAATCAACTCATATGCACCCAAACGAATGTGATCAAATAGAGATATACCTTAGTAGCTCATGATCATTCAATATCAAGCTTCAATTCAATTTGATTGCAAGCCTTCAAATATTCCAATAAATCACCACAACTTGAACTTTGCACTTGTATGTTATAGCACTTGGACTTCACTTCTCTTGACTTGGCATTGGGTTCGGATGTGCACTAAGATTCTTTACTTGACTCAATCATATAATAATCATCATGAATCCACTTGAATCAAGCCTCCAATGCCATGGTACCTACACACATTCATCCACTTTTCGATGGTACCCAAACTTGTTTGGGTCCTCTCAAGTTAGGCGCAACATACTTTGGCATAGCCTTAGTATGAGTAGCGGGATGAGTTGCAATAGTAGCCTTAGAGCTACCATTTCATCCTTTCTAAGCACAATATTATCATCAATTGAAATAGGCTTAGAAGTTTTACCTAGGGGACATGAATTTGCCATGTGTCCCTTTTCCCGGCATGAGTAGCAAACTCTCTTTGATTGAGCCTTCTCTTCCTTGCTCATTGTTGCTTCTCATTGCCTTGCCTCTCATGAGTTGCTTGAGCCTTCTTCTCAAGCTTGGTAGGACACTTCGAGGCAAAGTGTCCCATATCACCACACTTGTAGCACTTGATGTGAGCCAAATCTTTCTTCTCATCTTGATTCTTGCTCATCATCATCTTGGCATCTTGGATATGAGTTGGATGCCTTGTTCTTCCTTCCGCCCCTTCTTGTTTTCTTCATCATCATAAAGTCACCATCATGATGGTTGTTCTTGATTTGGACTTGGGGCTTCCTTCTTGTGGCAATACTTGAGGCTTCTTGGTTGGGCAATGCTTAGCAAAGTGACCCATTTCATGGCACCGGTAGCACATGAAATGAGAGAGATTCTTTTCTTCTTGCCTCTTCATGTTCTTGCCCTTGCTCTTGTTCTTGTTGAAGCCAATACCACACTTGTCACCGTAGCATCTTTGATTCTTCATCATCATATTCTCGAAGGTGACTTTGGAGTTATAGCACCTCTCTAACTTGTTGCTCAAGTTCTTCACTTCACTTTTGAGCTCATTGTTCTCCTTCAAAATGTTAGTCTCACAACATAGAAGTAGAACAAGCATCTATATGTGAAGAACATGGCATAGATAATAAATCATCACAAGAGGTGGATACATGCTTCTTCTCTACATCACATGGGTTAGCACAATTATGTGATTGATCATTTGACCCAAATGATGAGCTCTCACTAGTTTTAGTTTCTACATTAGAAAGCTTCTTAGTGAGAAAAGCATGGTCTTGTACCAAGTTGTCATGAGCAACACTAAGTTCCTCATGAGTCAATTTAAGCTCATCATGTGAACAAGTAGTAACATAAAGTAGATGCTTTTGTTGTTCACATGCATTCTTTAGAAATGAGTTTTCTTTTGTCAATTTCATTGTTTTAGCCATCTCATTTTCTAAAGCCTTAGTGAGTCTACATACAAGCTCAAAATTTGGATCATCACAATCAACTACCACATTAGCAATTGATACCTTAGTGTCACCATGTGACATGAAGCAATGTGGTGTAGAGAAGAGCTTGAAGAGACATCACTCTCATAGCCGTCATCATCATCATCATCATCATCAAGTGTGCATGGAATGGCGTCATCATTTGCACCACTTGAGCTTCGGCTATGGTCACTGTCATCCTTGTCAAGTGATCTTGTGGATTGATCATTGTCATCATCATCACTTGACCATGAGGTGGAGCAATCCTCCACAACCACCATGTTGTGGTCATGCTCAACATCCTCATGTACCATCCCTATGTGATCTCCTCCTTGAATTTGCCATCATCCCAAATAGAGAAATCACCATAGAGATATTTGAGTGCTGTCCACATATCATGGCGCACTCGAAGTCATCACCCTGCCAAATATCTCATCTTGCAAAGCATTTGTTAGAAACATTGGGCTTGTGCATCGAGTGTTAGGCAATCCTCTTGTGCTTGGGTTAGATTACTCTCATCCAAGGCATGAGTAAAACCAACAACAATGATCCACCAAAACTTCGGACCAAAAGCACGAAAATGATCAAGCATATGAAGTTTCCATCGTGCAAAGTGTGTGCCATCAAAAATGTGTGTCACACTCAACATCTAGCCAACTAGTCGCCATCCTCTCGGGTCGGTAAAGACCACAAATGAGAGACCTAGCTCCGATACCACTTGAAGGGTCGAGATGGGACTAGAGGGGGAGAATAGTCCTTTCTAAAATTAAACGTACCGGCTAACCGAAACAAATGCGGAATTAAAACTATCGGTCTAGCCAAGACTACACCCCTCTACCTATACTCTTTAGCACCTTACAAAATCCTAAACAAAGCAAATAAGGTGTCGGGCTAGCTAGAGCTCACCTAAACAATTCTTAGCAAGGCCACACAAACCTATGCAACTAGTACTCAATCACCGGGGAGCTCCTATACCATCTAGTAAGCAAAGCACAAAGCTCCTAAGCTCACTAGCAATGCTCAATAACAAGGCTACACAAGCCAAATTAGAGAGTTTAAATTACTTAGCTACACAAACTAAGCAATGTGACTAACAAGGCTACTCAAGCCAATTAGTCACGCAAGAGAGCTACTTCTAAGCTACACAAGCAAAGAAGGTAACTAGCAAGCTACACAAGCTAACTAATTACAAGAGCAACTACACAAGCACAATATATATGAAAGTAATAAAAGCTTGTGTATGGGGAATGCAAACCAACGGAATGAACAAGGTTGACACGATGATTTTATCCCGAGGTTCACTTGGTCGCCACCAAGCTAGTCCCCGTTGAGGCAAGCCCAAGGTTGTCGCCGATCCTCTTGCTAGTGGTGACCCTAAGTCACACTCTCCCCGATGGAGTGCTCACCAAGAGCTCTAGCTTCGATCCGGCCGACCACTTGGCGCTCTTCGCGCTCTCTCTCTACTAGAGTTGCTCTTCGCGATCCCGCGGGGCGAGCACAATGCCCCTCACAAAGCCTTCTCCGGAGCCACGCACAATCTTCACGCGGGCTTCACGACGGAGACACAATCACCAAGACGTCTAGGAGGTGGCAACCTCCAAGAGTAATAAGCACCACCGGCTTGCAACTGATCACCTAGTGCCACTCGATGCAATCTCTCAATGCAATGCACTAGCGATCACTCACTCGCTATCGATTCGCACACTAGCAAGCACAAGCGAGTTAGAGGCTCCCAAGCACATCCACACACCACAAGGCTCTAGAGTGCTGAGCAACATGCCCAAGGCCGGTCACCACCGATACATATAGCCCCAAGGGCTAACTAGATGTTGCCTCTTCACTGGGCAACCTGCGCTACCATCGGATCCTCCGGATCGTCCATCGGACGCTGAGGCCAGCGTCCGATGCTTGGATGCTCACCACGTGTCCCCCATATCAACTTCGCCGAGCGATCCCAATGGCTATATCAATTCCCGCGCCAGTTAAAGTGGCATCGGACGCGCCGATGCCTAGCATCGGACGCTCCGATGCCTCTGCTCAAAATGCACAACCTGCTCTTACACATCGGACGCGTCGGACCCTTAGCATCGGATGCTAAGGGCCAGCGTCCGATGTCTATGCGGGAGATCCCCGAGAGCCCCTGCGAACATCGGACGCGTCCGATAGAAACGCGCATCGACGCACCCCAGCGTCCGATGCCTCCTCTGCAAACAGACTTCAACTCTAGGGTTTGCCATCGGACGCTTGGCCCAGCGTCCGATGCCCCTCGGACCAGCGTTCGATGCTCCCCGACATAGCACTTCACCTCCGAAAACCGCTGAATCCTACGAACCTGCCTCGCAAGCTCGGCAAGAAGGGACTATACACTAGTTTCTCTCCCACTTATCCATGCCTCCTTTCAACACAACTTCTTTCAAACAACTTCTCCTTTGCAAATGTGCCAACACCACCAAGTGTACATCAACATGTGCAAGTGTGTTAGCATTTTCACAATCATTTTTCAAAGGATTAGCACTTGCACTCACCACGCCACTCGATCCTAGTAACATCGCAAAGTTGGATCGCTCAAGTGGCACTAGATGACCGATATGCAAACAAGTTTGCTCCTCTTGATAGTACGCCATCTATCCTAAACCCGGTCATCAACTTCTCTACACACCTATGACTGGTGAAATGAAATGCCCTACAAATATACCTTTGCCTTGCGCATTCCATTCCATCTCCTCCATTGTTGATGCAACACATGCACCAACCTAGATCAAATGATATGATCCACTTCATATCATCACATGGCCTCCATGGTCCATCGATCTTGACCTCACATGCTCTTCACCATTGCTTTGGTTCTTCGGCGCCAAGTCTTTGCTCAAGCCTCCCGACACTCGGTACCAACGGCTTCAAAGCCTCCAACTTGCCCTTCACTTTCGCAACCGGTCCATCAAGCCAAGTCTTGCCTTGATCTTCACCATCTTAGCCACATGACTCCATGTCATGTCACATATGCAATAAGCTTCCTCCAGCATGTTCATTTTGTTCACTGAGCCTTTCATTTTCATCCGTCCCTCCAAGCCATTTCACCTCTATGACATATGTTGCTCCACATGATCACCTGTGGACTAATCACTGTGTTCCCCCAATAAACACCATTAGTCCACCTAAAGTTGTTTACTAGAATTACCAAAACCAAATTTTAGGACCTTTCAGCCAGGACGTGTGTCCAGGTCGTGACGACCCCGACACCCACATCCTGTGTAGTCGATTCGACGCCGGGCCCTTGGGCGAATGACGGAGGATGCCGTCGGCAAAGTGGACGTTGACTGGAGAAGGTTGAGGAAGAAGACCATAGCTGGGCGGCTTAACGTCGAACACCACGTGGGCACACTTTGTGTCGAGGTGCTCCTGCGGTGTTGGACCGAAGCCAGCGCACCCTCCAGGCCAGGACACCACACCGCGAACTCCTAGGTCAACCGCTTCCAGTGCCGCCACTCGGGCGTCATGTTCATCGTCATGTGGCGACGCGGAGCGACTCCAGATCGGCGATGCGGTTGGAGTATTCGGCGTCGTGGTCGACGTAGCTCGCCTCGAGGGAAGAGATCCGCTAATGGAGGGAGGCCGATTCCGTATCGACTGGCGCAGACTCCAACTGGATAAGACGCTGCGCGAGCGCCGCCGTCGCAGATGCAGTCACCGAAGAGGACGCCTCCTGGGACGCCGCGAGTGCATCCAGGCGCGCATCGACGGCCTCCTCCCGATCCGCAGTCGCGCGGTCCCGATCCACGAAGCGGCGGTCCGAGGTCGTCGAAACGCTGGTTCATCGTGTCGAGGACGAGCTGCAACGTGGGATCCATGGCACCGCGGCGGCGACTGAGGCGGGGTAGTGATGATGAAATCTAGGGTTGGACTCTAGGATCGAACGAATCTGATACCAATTGTTATCAACAGCAGGGGGTAGGAAGTAGAGGAATCAGAATTTGGGTAGGCAACAATGAATCAGATTGGTTCAATACCAGTATTCGGGGAAAAATACAATGTTCTAGTTCTTCTCCCCTTTTCCCATCTCTTCTTACTTCCATTACATAGGCACACTCGACAATCCTCAGGAACTAATCCACACTGGGCCGACGACGACACGTGAGTTTGGCTTTCCTGGGCTGACCGCGCTCTTTGGGCTCGCCTTTTGTGCTTGGTCATCAGGAGCGGCTAGGCTTGGAGAGATGGGATGCTGACAGAGAGCTAGTGCCCGTCACGTTTTCCTAAAAAAATAGAGAGAAATTTATCAATGCGACTAGTCGCATGAGCACACCAAGAGCCCATAGCGCCGCCGCTATCATCCGCAAAGGCGGGAGACGAGCTCGTCCAACGCAACCCCCCACATCCCATTTAGTGTCGTCAAGAGCGACGGCATTTTAGGGTTATTTGTTTTGCAGTTTCCATCTCCCGGTACTTTAGGACTGGAGAACAACAGCGATGACGCTGGCCAAAGGCGTACGATGGAGGAGCGGCGAGTGGGATTGGGACGGGGGGCCAATTGAAAGGATCAAGATGCCCAAGAGGGGGGGTGAATTGGGCTTTTCTAAAACTTCTTGCAAGAATTAAACCTATCAAGCCCCAATTAACCCCCTAGTGCCTAGAAGTGTGTTTAACAAGAATCAATCGCACAAAAGACTATCGCTAAACCATTTCTACTCTAGCATGGCAATTCAACTTATGAAAGAACAACAAGTAAATGCGGAATTGAATTGCTCAAAGGTAAATGCGTAGTAAAGAGAGTAGAGATGACACGACGATCTTTTTGCCGAGGTATCGAGGTGTCGGCACACCCCCCTAGTCCTCGTTGGAGCACCCGCGCAAGGGTATCGCTCCCCCTTGATCCGCGCAAGGATCAAGTGCTCACTACGAGCTGATTCTTCGCCACTCCGGCCCGGTGAATCGCTCGCTACCGGTCACAACTTGGCTTGGGTCATCCACAATGCCTCCGGATGATCACCAAGCTCTCCGATCGCCACCAAGCCGTCTAGGTGATGCCGATCACCAAGAGTAACAAGCAAGAACTCTCACTTGACCAACGCAAGGCTAATGAGATGGGTGGATGCACACTTGCTACTCTCAATTCACTAATGAGGTGTTTGATCACTCAATTATCAAATCTCTCAACCTCACTAGGCCTCTTGCACTCACTTGCACTCACAATGTGTTTGGCAACCTTTCAAATGAGCAAGAGACAGCATGAATGAGGGGGAGGCATATTTATACCCCCCAACTCGAAACATGCACGAAGGGGTAAGTCCAGCCAGTTTGCACTGACCGGACGCACCTGTCGGGGTGACCGGACGCGTCCGGTCAGTGCCTAACGGCTACGTGACGTTAGGCCTGACACCTGTACGAAGTGCTGACCGGACGCTCCCATGCGTCCGATCACCACTGACCGGACGCGTCCGGTCTTCAAAACCCTCTCTGGAACCTCTCTGGACGCGACCGGACTCACCCCCTGGTGCGTCCGATCGATTTCTGAGGGTGAGTCCGGTCGCAACCAGACTGACCCCTCAGCCAAACCTACTGACCGGACGCATGGCCCAGCGTCCGGTCACTAGGGTTCGAGCGTCCGGTCGCAATTTGGAGTCCAAAACGACTTCGGTTTGCGACGCTCCCTTCACGAACTTTCTTCCTTATGATCTTAGGGACCTTTCTAAGCTACCTAGGGCTTTGGTTAACAAGTGTGCACCACACCTAACTCAAAAGTCTCACCTAGGTCAAGCTACCCATTCAAACCCCTCTTTATAGTACGGCCAAAGATAAAACAAAGACCTATGCTACTCTAAGTGTCCTTCAACACCAAATGACACTTAGAACTAGCCTATCACCGTCTTCGTCGTCCATCCTTTGAAAACCGAACGAATTCCATCAATAAGGGACATGAATACCATAGTGTCCTCACGATCATCATTACCATGACCTAACTCAACTGTTTCTGCAAAACACACGTTAGTCATAGTAATTTACCGTTGTCATCCAATCACCGAAACCCACTGGGGGCCTAGATGCTCACAATCCCCCCTTTTTGGTGATTGATGACAACCTCAAGTATGTTTGAAAGAGAGGTGAGGTTTTCAATAGCTTGGTTCATATAAGCATGTGACAATAAGATCAAAAGAGGTTAGGCATGCTTATACAAACCAAGTCCACATAAGTACTCAACATAATAAGAATTAACACAAGTACTTATGAACAAGCTCATTTATCGGAGTATAAGTGCGGAAGCAAAGTAAATGAGCATAATCAAGTGACATGTAAAAATAACGAGTGAAGCATAACATGTCACAACTGAGCATAAACGAGTGACATGAAGTATATAACAAGTGAAGCATATCATGTCACATCCAAAGACATACACAAATCGTACAAGAGTCAAAAGATAGACATGATGCATATGAGTGCAAGATCATACAAAAGAACCGAAACCCTCTCACAAGCTCCCCCTATGTCTAACATACGCTCTCTCCCCCTTTGGCATCAAGGACCAAAACTAAGGGTCGGAAGGCGGGACGGGAGCAGACGAGTCGGGCGACGAGGTGCGCGGAAGAGTCTCAAACTGAGCAAGGTAGGCCTCCTCGTCGGACGACGAACTGTGAGCTGGCTGACCCTCGGACACTGGACGTGGAGGTGAAGCAGTCTGGGTCTGCTCAGCTGACTCAGGAGCGGCCTCTGGCGCTGGAAGCTCTGGCTGTGGAGGCTCTGACTCTGGAGGAGGGTCCACGGGCTCTGTCGCTGCCACTGACACGGTCAAGAGAGTCTCAGGTGCTGAACTGACAGGCAGAGTCTGACTCTCAGAGACCGGTGGCTCGGACGACGCTACTGAGGAGGGGAGTGTCTCTGTGGTACCTTAGTAGCTGGAGCAGAGGTCACCGGCACTGAAACGCTGGCGGGGTAGGCAGGCCGGTGAGCTCGCTGAAGAAGCCTCCAAACTCCTCGGGGTCACTAGAACCGACTCCGTCTGAGTGGAGTGAAGCCTGAGTGAATCGGCGTGAACCCTGGCTGCTGCCCTGGCAGAGTGAGGAGAACCACTGCGGGTACTGCGGAAAGGGCGAGACCGTCGACGAAGGAACTGACGTGTAAAACGAGGTCGACGGTCCGGGCTGCTGCAGCTGGAACTGAGACGGCTGAGGTAACTGTGGAAGAGCCGCCATCCTCTCCATGAAAGCAAGTGTCTGTGTCTGGAGCTGAATCATCTGCCTCTGGAGAGCGTCCTGGCGCTCCTGTGCCTGAGCTGCTGCCACTGCCTGTGCCTCTGCAAGTCTGGCCTGCTCCTGTGCCTGTCGTCGCTGCTCCTCAGCCTGACGCTGAACCTCCTCAGACAGCCGTGACTGCTGCTGCTCCATCCGAGAGAGAATAGCCAGGAGAGCTGGATCGGAGCCGGCCATACGCGAGGAGGAGGCCTCGGAGTCGTGAGCTCCCTGTGGACGCATCCTCGGAAGAGGAGCGTAGTCGTCGTCGGTGCTGTCAGACGGAACCTCCAGGTCAGGGTCCTCGCCCTCTGCCAAGCTGTCGACAGTCTCGTCTCCTGCTGTGCCTCTGTCTCTGTGACAACCGGCCTCTGGCGCTGACCCCTGGGACGAGTGTCTGGACGATCCCCGGCAATCTGGCGAGTGTCGTACACGGGGAACTCCGTCGGGGACTGGAGAAGCTCTGGAAGCAGGGCCGGAATCATCCGCCTCAGAAAAAACAGATCAGGTGGGCATAGGGGAGCTGGGTGACCCTTGAAGCCCTCTGCGAGTGTGTCCTCCATCTCAGAAATGATGACGTCCCAAATATCGAACTCAAGCTGGGAGACCAAGTGGTGAACTAGCCAGATCTGAATCCTGGTCAACCCCTCTCTGTAGCCTGTCCGGGGCAGAAGAGTACGCCTCATGACCTCGTTCACGAGACGGGCCGTCGGCGTCAAGTCACGAGGACGCCGGCTGGACCCCTCTCCGAACGGCTCCCGGAAGCAGGCACGGACTAGTCTGCTGGGGAATCTCTCCTGCGTGTGGTCGACGGGGTGGCTCGGTCTCTCCATAGCAAACTGTGTGGACCTGGTCGCATAGGCAGTCAGACCAAGGTACTCTCTGGCACGGGAGCTGTAGAGCCTGTAGGACCTCCCCCTGAAGGCAAAGTAGGAACCGGTGGTCCGGGGAGATCCAAGAGACGCGTAGAACTGTCGACCCAATCCTCCACGTACTGGCCACTGCGTCCAAGTAGATCTGCTAACCCAGGTGCAGGTAAGACAGCATGGGCGAATGGCCTCTCCCCAACCGCAACTATAGTCTCCAGCGGACAAACTCGGTGAGGACGAATGTGGACGCCGCTGTTGACATAAGCTCTGTAGAAGTCCTCCTGAATCACTGTGTAGAAGCCCTCGGAGGCCTGAGGGTGCCTGGCGGCTGGGAACCACTCCTCGTACGGGATCAGACGCAAGGCCTGCACCTGACGTGCTGTCGCACGCCCGCAGGTCCAAGTGCTCCACAGGTGGGGGTCCCTGTGGCCTCGGAGGGGGTCGACCACCCCGCCTCTGCCCCTCAGGTCTAGGAGACACCTGAGTGCGAGTACGGGTGGACCGACGGACCGGCGGCTGAACTGGCTGCTCCTCTGTCTGACCCTCTGCCTGGGTCTCTGTAGTGGTGCTGGGCTCTGGAGCGGACCCACTGCTGTAGCTGCTGCTGGGCTGAGGCTGCCTCTGACGGAAACTGAAAGTCTGGCGGGAGGACCTCAGCGGGGTCGTCAAGAGAATACTGAACACCGTGAACCCAGACAACTCCCGCCCTCTGTCTGAAGCAGGGCCTGCACCTGCTGCTCTGTGAGAGGTCACGAACGGCGACCACTCTGCTGTCCACTGCCCTGACTGCCCTGAGCTGAAGCCGGGTCTCGAATACGAAGACCTCCTGCCTGACCACCCTGCTCGCCCTCTCGGCTGCTCGAGCTGCTGCTAGTGCTATCTCTGGAGTCACGGTCTAGACGCTTGCGCTTCTTGGAGATGAGCTTCTGAGGCCGCTCTTCCCCTTGTCACCAGAGGGAGGGCGCGGGGAGGAGGATCGGCCCCGGGACCTCCGCCGACGTTCTTGCAGCGAGCCATCGCTACAAGAACAGAACCACTAACTGCCACTACGACAAGAGCAACTGCCCTGAGAACCACTGTCACTGACGAGACCTGCTGCCACTGAGTACCACTGTCAAGCACCAGAGGACTGGACTGAACCTCAGAGGCTTGGCCTCGTTCCGTATCCGCGAGCTTGGCCCCGGATTAATCTGACACTGCACACTGACACGGTCCCGACTCGCTGCAATAGATAGATAGGGATATATATAAGCATATAACTAGAGAAAAGAACCCTATCGGAAGCAAAGCAAGGAAGAGAGAACAAGGCATGGCTTTGCTACCTGACGAGACGACAACGCGACAAACGGACCAAGCAGAGTGAGAGACCGACACGTTCGGGCACAGACGATTCGCCGGAAGGATCTGCGCGAGAACAAGGCCAAAACATGGTTAAAATGCATGAACATTGGGTGAGGCATTTATCGAACACCTTGCGGCAGTGTTTAAAGAAGGGAGGGGGAAGCTCACTGGTGGGAATCGGCCGCCGAGAGAGGGACGTCGGAGAGGAGGAAGATGCCCGGGGAGGGCTCTCCGACGACCGGAGGAAGCCCGCGGCGGCTTGGGCGCGGCGAGCGGCGGTGGTGGCGCAGCGAGGAGGTGGCTGGGCGCGCGGAGGAGGTGCGGCCGTTGACACGGCGCTGCGGTAGGGCGGGCGCGGCGACGTGGGCGGGCGCGGCGTGCGGGCAGCCGGGGTGCGCGGGGGAGGAGCGGCGGCGCGTGAGGTTAGGGCGCGGCGGAGCGAGTAGCATGGGCACGACGGCGGGTGGGGTCGGGGCGGGTGGGCCAAGATGAAGACAGGAGACTGAGGCCCACATGTCGGTTGGATAAGACTTATTGCGCTTAAAAATGCGACCGGACGCACGGAGGTATGACCGGACGCACGGAGCCCAGCGTCCGGTCACGAACAGAGAGCTCCCGAAACGCGTTTGCGCGACCGGACGCGTCCTGTCACGCATGACCGGACGCACCTTGCGTCCGATCCCACTTCGACCAACGACCGGACGCACTAGCTAGCGCATGACCGGACGCGACGATGACACTGTTCATCCGCCGCGATTGCACTGACCGGACGCACCTGGTGAGTCCGGTCGCAGCGTCCGGTCACAGGAAAACCCCTGTTTTGACTCGATTTTTCGCGCCGACTTCTCCCAACCAAGTTCCAACTCAAATAAGACGCAAATAAACACCAGTTGGAACCTAGAGGAGTGACCTCTCTCAAACCCTCAAATTTTTCAAATATTTTGCCATAGGCTAATTTAGTTTTCTAGATAAAATAGGCAATAAAACCTCGAGGAGACAACATGTGGCCACCAAAACTAGGGACTCAACCATTAGGAGCCTCAAATGCTCCCCCTAGCGGTGGACGAACACAGCGGTTGCTCAACATAACGACAAAGCAACAACATGCATATGCAATGCAATACGAATTTGAATCTAGGTTGCTTGTCAAGTTTGCTCATGGGTAAGCTTCTTCACACGCTTTTTAGGGCGGTTATCTTAACCACGTCTGACAAGCCTATGTGCATAGCATAATTTAAACATGGCATATTATACAATGCAATGCAAAGACAACCCCCTTCACCTTTTGACAAAGTTACTTAGATCAAGCACATTAAGCTCACTTCGCAATCTACAAAGAGTGTTTTCATCTAGGGGTTTTGTGAAGATATCCGCCAATTGATCTTCGGTTCTAACTCCCTCTAAGGATATGTCTTTCTTTGAAACATGGTCTCTAAGAAAGTGATGGCGAATATCTATGTGCTTTGTGCGAGAGTGTTGAACCGGGTTGTTAGCAAGCTTAACCGCGCTCTCATTGTCACACAACAAAGGTACCCTTTCTAGAACTACACCATAGTCTAAAAGGGTTTGTTTCATGTAAAGGATTTGTGCACAACAAGCACCCGCGGCTATGTATTCCGCCTCGGCGGTAGACAAGGCCACACTATTTTGCTTCTTAGAACTCCATGAAACTAGTGATCTCCCAAGCAAATGGCACCCTCCGGATGTGCTTTTTCTATCTACTTTGCAACCCGCGTAATCCGAATCGGAATACCCAACGAGTTGGAAGTTAGCTCCTTTGGGATACCAAAGGCCAATGCTTGGGGTGTGCTTTAGGTACCTAAGGATTCTCTTCACCGCTATGAGATGTGATTCCCTAGGATCGGCTTGAAAGCGAGCACACATGCACACACTAAACATGATGTCGGCCTAGATGCGGTCAAATATAACAAGCTACCAATCATAGAACGGTAGAGAGTTTGATCAACCGGGTTACCTCCCACATCTAGGTCGAGATGTCCGTTTGTTGGCATTGGAGTCTTGATAGGCTTGCAATCATCCATGTTGAAGCGCTTGAGGAGGTCTTTTGTATACTTCTCTTGAGATATGAAAGTCCCCTCCTTCAATTGCTTGACTTGGAAGCCTAGGAAGAATGTGAGCTCTCCAATCATGGACATTTCGAACTCCTTCGACATCAAGTCACCAAATTCCTTGCAATAGGCTTCATTTGTTGACCCGAAGATGATATCATCAACGTAGACTTGACAAATGAAGATCTCTCCATCAAGCTTCTTGGTGAATAGTGTGGTGTCGACCTTCCCAATGGTGAAGCCCTTCTCAATGAGGAAGTCCCGGAGGCGCTCGTACCATGCTCTTGGGGCTTGCTTGAGCCCATATAGCGCCTTGGACAACCTATAAACATGATTAGGATATCTAGGGTCTTCAAACCCGGGAGGTTGATCAACATAGACTAGTTCATTTATGAAGCCATTTAAAAATGCACTTTTCACATCCATTTGATATAATTTAATGTCATGATGTGATGCATATGCAAGGAGGATACGAATGGCTTCGAGTCTTGCAACCGGTGCAAAGGTCTCTCCAAAATCCAAACCCTCAACTTGAGAGAACCCCTTTGCCACTAGCCTTGCCTTGTTTCTAACAACCTTGCCTTGATCATCTTCTTGCTTGTTCCTAAACACCCATTTTGTTCCAATGACTCTTGCGCCTTTGGGTCGCTCTTCAAGTGTCCAAACTTGGTTGCGGGTGAAGTTGTTTAATTCTTCATGCATAGCATTCACCCAATCCGGATCACCTAGAGCTTCATCTACAATGGTAGGCTCAACAAGAGACACAAAGGAGTGATGTTCAATAAATAAAGCAAGTTTTTGAGATCGAGTCATTACACCCCTTGTTGGACTCCCTATGATGAGATCTTGAGGATGAGCTTGTAGTAGAGGAGTAGTCCTTTGATCAACCACTTGAGGGGCCGCTTGTGGAGCATCAACATCTTGAGCTTGTACCACCATTTGATCATGGGAGACATGAGTATCTTCAAATGGATCCCTCCCATCTTTGTCATCAACAAGTGGTACATTGGATGAGGATGGCTTGTCAATGACTTGCACATCATCATCATCATCTTTAGGCTTGATGGCTCCAACCGGCATGTTCTTCATTGCTTCCCTCAATGGTTCATCACCTACATCATCAAGATTTTCATGCTCTCCTTGAGAGCCATTAGATTCATCGAATTCCACATCATATGTTTCTTCTACCATCCCGGTGGCATGGTTGAATACTCGATATGCTTTGGACTTCAATGAGTAACCAACAAGAAAACCAATATCACATCGGCGTTGAAACTTCCCTAGGTGTTGGCGCTTCTTGTAGATGTAGCATTTGCACCCAAACACTCTAAAGAATGATATATCCGGCTTCTTGTTGTTGAGTAGCTCATAGGGGGTCTTGCCAAGGAGACGATGGGGGAACAACCGGTTTGATGCATAGCAAGCGTGTTGATTGCTTCCGCCCAAAATCTTTCCGGTGTAGTGTACTCATCTAGCATTGTCCTTGCTAGGGTGATTAGAGTCCGGTTCTTCCTCTCAACTACCCCATTTTGTTGTGGTGTATATGTTGCGGAGACTTCATGCTTGATCCCAACTTCATCACAATATTCTTCAATGTGGGTGTTGTCGAACTCTCTTCCATTGTCACTTCTTATCTTCTTGATCTTCAAGTCAAATTCATTTTGGGCTCTCTTGGCAAACTTCTTGAATGAAGGGGTTGCTTCGGATTTGTCATGAAGAAAGAATACCCAAGTGTATCTTGAATAGTCATCAACAATCACTAGGCAATAGAGATTTCCACCCAAGCTAGCATATGTTGTTGGCCAAATAGATCCATGTGAAGTAGCTCTAACTCTCTTGATGTTGATACAAAGGCTTTGGTTGGATGAGTGTTTGCAACTTGCTTGCCGGCTTGACATGCACTACACAATTTGTCCTTCTCAATTTGACATCCTTCAAGCCCCTAACCAAATCCTTCTTCAATAGCTTGTTGAGAGTGTTCATTCCAACATGTGCCAATCTTCTATGCCATAGCCAACCAAGTGATTGCTTAGTGAACAAACATGTCTTCAAGTTGGCATCTTCGGAGGTGAAATCCACTAGATAGAGATTGTTGTATCTAAAGCCTTTGAATATCACTTGTGTATCATCTTTCTTGGTCACAACCACTTCCTTGTCGGTGAACAAACATTGAAAGCCAAGATCACATAGTTGCCCAACGGATAGCAAGTTGAAGCTCAATGATGCAACTAGAAGCACATTGGAGATGGTATGATCATTTGATATTGCCACTTTGCCCAATCCCTTGACATTGCCCTTTGAGTTGTCACCAAATGTTATCTTTTCTTGGTCATCGACATTTTCTTCAGTGAGGTGAACATCCGGGGATCACCGGTCATATGTTGTGTGCAACCACTATCAATCACCCAATGAGATCCACCGGTCTTGTAGTTCACCTACACACATAAGAAATCAAGCTTGAGCTTTTGGGACCCAAACTTGTTGAGGTCCCTTAACCTTCTCTACTAGTGACTTTGCAACCCAAATTTGCTTTGGCCTATTCTTGTTAGGAGGCCCCATGAACATAACTTTCATCTTGCCACTAGAGTCTTGTCTAAGCATGTAGTGAGCATTGAAAGCAAAGGGCCTAGCATGCTTGGGCAAGGGTGTGGGTTTTGGCTCTTCACAATCATGAGCAAAGTGTCCTTCCTTTCCACACTCATAGCATCTTCCAATTTTCTTCTTCTTTGGCTTGTGATGCTCTTGCGTTGCTTCATCTTCTCTTCAAGGAAGCCAATACCATTTCTATTTGTCTTCATCACGGTGTTCATGAGTAGCTCACTTTGAAGACATTGCCCCTTGGTGAATTTCTTCAATCCGGTGGTGAGGTGCTCCTTCTCTCTCTTGAGCTTGTCATTCTCTTGTTGGAGCTCTAATTGAGATGGTGTCATCTTGTAATCCTCTCTCCATCTTCAATCTCTTGTTCTCTTCTTTTAGCATGTCTAGCTCAAGTGACATGCTATACTCATCATCTTGGGTCTCAATGATGACTTGCTTTGTGGTTGCTAGCTTCTCTAGATCAACTTGAGCTTTGCATTCTCATTCTTGATCTTGACATATAGTGATCGGCCACAACCACACTCTTGCCTTTGCCACTAGCTCTTTGCTCATCATGCTCACTAACCAAGTCCTCACAAGATGTTGCTATGTCACACTTAACAACAAGGTTAGGAGCATCATGTGTCTCATGTGAAAGCATATCATAAGCAATGGTGAGAGCATCATAATCAACTTTCACTTGAGTGTATTGTTCTTTGAGCAAAGCATAACTAGTGGTAAAGTCACTATGCATCTTATCAAGTTTTTCATTTTTAGCTTTGAGCTCCTTGTTAGAGGACTTGAGCTCCTTGATGATGATGACATAGTAGCAAGTTCATCTTTTAACTCATCACTAGCATGAATAGCATGATCATATTTCTCAACAAGAGATTCATTTTCATCAACAAGCTTTTCATTTTTAGCTCTAGTCTTTCTTATGATTTTAGAGTAGTCATTTAGCAATTTAACAAGCTCATCATAAGTAGGTGCCTCAAATTCACCATCACTATCACTAGAGTCATCATCGCTTTGTACCTTCCGGTCACCCTTAGCCATGAGGCATAGGTGTGTAGATGATGATGGCGACGGTGGTGGTGGTGGTGTAGAGGAGCCAATGACTAGAGCGGCCACCTTCTCCTTCTCATCATCACTATCTTCATTTGATGAGCCACCGGAGGAGTCAATGTCGGTGAGCCAATCACCAACAATGTAAGCCTTGCCACCTTTCTTGTGGTATTGCTTCTTCTTCTTGCCATCCTTCTTGTAGTAGGGCTTCTCATTCTTCTTCTTCTCATCTTCACTTGATGAGTCATACTTCTTGCCCTTGTTCTTGTTCTTGTAGCTCTCTTTCTTGGGCTTGGTGCATTGATGAGCAAGATGGCCAAGCTCACCGCAATTGTAGCAATCCATTTCGGAGATTGGCCTCCTCTTGCTACTTGTGAAGAACTTCTTCTTTCTTGAGTCAAAGTTGACTCCATTCTTGTGAAGCTTCTTCAACATCTTGGTGGTCCTTCTCACCATGAGAGCGATGTTGGAATCATCCTCTTCATCACTTGAGCTCTCATGATGCACCTCAATAGCCTTGGACTTGCCCTTCTTGTCATGGCTAGCTTTGAAGGCCAAGTCCTTCTTCTTGTCGGTGGAGGAGCCACCACTTGGTGTGATGTGCATGTACATCTCATGCGCATTGATCTTTCCCAAGATTTGGGTTGGTGTAGCGGTGGAAAGATCGCCTTGATGTAGCACCGTCACAATGTGTCCATACTTCTCAATTGGAAGGACACAAAGAATCTTCCTCACAACATCGGATGGTTGCATTTGTGTGAGGCCAAGTCCATTGAGTTCCTCTACAAGAACATTCAACCGTGAGTACATTTCATTTGCACTTTCATTAGCATGCATATCAAAGAGTGAAGCTTTTGCATAACTAAATGATAGCGTTCCTCACGCTCACTCTTGGTTCCCTCATGGAGCGCACAAATGTTTTCCCATAGATCATGGGCATTTTTGTGGTTCCGAACACGGTTGAACACATCTTTGCAAATGCCTCTAAAAAGGATGTTTTTGGCTTTTGCATTCCATTTTCATTTTCCTCCTCATTAGGAGTGAGGCTTGTGCCTTCCTTGGGCTTGGCAAAGCCGGTGATTGCGGCATCGCGGCATTTAACATCAACCGCTTCTAGGTACGACTCCATACGGATTTTCCAATATGGAAAGTCGTCTCCCTCAAACATGGGAGGTGGTCCATCACCTCCGGACATCTTAACTCTAGGCGGTTAAGCCTAAATCGAGAGCACGAGGCTCCGATACCAATTGAAAGGATCAAGATGCCCAAGAGGGGGGTGAATTGGGCTTTTCTAAAACTTCTTGCAAGAATAAAACCTATCAAGCCCCAATTAACCCCTAGTGCCTAGAAGTGTGTTAACAAGAATCAATCGCACAAAAGACTATCGCTAAACCATTTCTACTCTAGCATGGCAATTCAACTTATGAAAGAACAACAAGTAAATGCGGAATTGAATTGCTCAAAGGTAAATGCGTAGTAAAGAGAGTAGAGATGACACGACGATCTTTTTGCCGAGGTATCGAGGTGTCGGCACACCCCCCTAGTCCTCGTTGGAGCACCCGCGCAAGGGTATCGCTCCCCCTTGATCCGCGCAAGGATCAAGTGCTCACTACGAGCTGATTCTTCGCCACTCCGGCCCGGTGAATCGCTCGCTACCGGTCACAACTTGGCTTGGGTCATCCACAATGCCTCCGGATGATCACCAAGCTCTCCGATCGCCACCAAGCCGTCTAGGTGATGCCGATCACCAAGAGTAACAAGCAAGAACTCTCACTTGACCAACATAAGGCTAATGAGATGGGTGGATGCACACTTGCTACTCTCAATTCACTAATGAGGTGTTTGATCACTCAATTATCAAATCTCTCAACCTCACTAGGCTCTTGCACTCACTTGCACTCACAATGTGTTTGGCAACCTTTCAAATGAGCAAGAGAGACATCATGAATGAGGGGGAGGCATATTTATACCCCCCAACTTGAAACATGCACGAAGGGGTAAGTCCAGCCAGTTATGCACTGACCGGACGCACCTGTCGGGGTGACCGGACGCGTCCGGTCAGTGCCTAACGGCTACGTGACGTTAGGCCTGACACTGTACGAAGTGCTGATCGGACGCTCCCATGCGTCCGATCACTGCTGACCGGACACGTCCGTCTTCAAAAACCCTCTCTGGAACCTCTCTGGACGCGACCGGACTCACCCCCTGGTGCGTCCGATCAATTTCTGAGGGTGAGTCCGGTCGCAACCAGACTGACCCTCAGCCAAACCTACTGACCGGACGCATGGCCCAGCGTCCGGTCACTAGGGTTCGAGCGTCCGGTCGCATTTGGAGTCCAAAACGACTTCGGTTTGCGACGCTCCCTTCACGAACTTTCTTCCTTATGATCTTAGGGACCTTTCTAAGCTGCCTAGGGCTTTGGTTAACAAGTGTGCACCACACTGTTGGGTATTTTAAACATTCAAACCCACAGAATAATCCGCAAGCGCACGGATACCGATGTAGCTTTCACCCGAGAGTATTCCAGGGTATCGATTTCCACGGGAACGTGAAGTGCACTAGAAGAATTAAGAACGTCCTAGGAAGAGGTAACTATATGGTAGAGAGAATTATCTAAGGTTTCCTAAGTTGATTTATTAATTAAGATCAGGCTCACTATACTTCACCTACTTCGGAGCAACAGTACCTTTCCGATTCTCGAAAAAGACTAGGAAAAGGTAATCGGGAGAAGCTGCCAAAAAGCTCTACGAAACACCAATCCTAACGTGTGGATTATAACAATCTACAAAGCTGTCACCCTTGTAGCTACCACAACTAACCGGAGGATTAGGCGCAAACTCAGGTAAACACTAGCCTAGACACCGCGTCTACACTAATGATTACTACTCTAATCCAGATCTAAAGACTAGAGCATTCAATACGAACGGAGATCCAGTAAATGAAATAAAGTAAGAACTAAACTTAATTAAATGAAGAACTTAGAAATAATAAATGAAGAACGCAGAGATTGCTAAAGACAAACCAGATCCTGCAGTAGTACAATGTTGAAGAAGATCCGACAGATCCGGTTCCTCCGCTTTCTCCTTTCTCTCTCCCTCGATTACAACTAGATGATGAACTAGAACTAGATCTAGAACTAGAAGATGAACTAGAACTAGAACTAGACGATCAACTAGAGGGATCTCTACTTCTACTTTGAAACCCTAGTTTCTGATGTGGAGATGAATAATGAAGATGGAGATGCCTGGAGAGGGGGTCTGGGGTTGCTTATATAGCCCGAGGTGGAGTAGGGGGCAAGGAATCGCCATGTCATCGATCCGCGTCACGTTTATCGCCCACCGTTGGATCAAACCGACTTCGGGGACGGTGGAGATGCATCCTAGGAGGCGGTGGAAGAATGTTCCAGAAGGCGGAGGCGAACGGGCTTCGTGGCCGACCGGTCGGTCTCCAAGTGGGACCGTCGTCTGGCCCAGTGGTCCCCACGTGGCGGGCCGCCTCGTGGTGTCTTCTAGATCCTTCTTTTGCAGATTTCGTTGCGAATTAATATCTTTTCATCCGGGACTCCGAATATAGCAAATGATATGTCCGTTTTGATCGTCTCGACGAGCCCTTCGCAATGGTGCACTCCAATTCTTCACTTTTGAGATACTTTTATATGGTGAAATATTGATGTCCTATAAAACAAGTGAGAGCATCAAAACTCGTGGAACTTGTTAGTTTCGAACCCTACAACTATGCTTTGTAATTCATTTAGTGTCATTTCATGCAATAGTGGACGATTAATTATGAGCATTAGTGAGCGTCAACAAGTTCCCCCAAGCTTAACCTTTGCTGGTCCCGAGCAAAGCCCATCTCAACAATGGATCAGGAGTTGCTGCAATATCTTCACTTCCAACAAGTACACATGTATTCAAACAAAGTTCTCATATGGAATAGAAAAAAGTATTATATTATTCATCACGGGGCTTAGTACTTACCTTGAATCCTGAGTAATTGAAAGATAGAATGATCAAATTAAGCATTATGTCTCTTGCTATGTCACTTCACCATTATCCCGGAGTTTTAGGAATTTTCAGAAAAGATTAAAAACATATGTTGCCAAATTAAACAATGGATCCAAAGAGAAAGTCAACCACACCATTGAATCGAGAAGTGCATGTGTATGGAAAATGGAGTCGGATGCTCTTTTGAAATATATCACTCTCTTTTATTTATCAGAAACACATGGCTATCCAGCTAATTCTACTAGCGGGCACGTGCCCATTTTTTTCTGATATTTTTTTTTTTCTACTTTTTTTCGAGGTTCCGGACACTTGTCCCTTTTTATTTCCTCGGGATCTATCTTTCGAGGTTTCGGACACTTGTCCCTTTTATTTCCTTGGATTTTTTTTTCTCTTTTTTTTCAATAGCCACATGCTTTCAACAAATTTTTGAGAGGATAGCAACAGATAATCATGAGCATTTATGCGGAAGATGGATGGAATGTGTAAGTGATCTCAATTCAATAGCATGATAACTTCTCATAGGGTCAACAAAGCTTAACTTAACTCAATGCAATTATTAATCATATTAATATTGGAAACTCTCCGGAACTCTAGTGTTGTTTAGAACAAGATAGTAGTAGCTCAGATCATCGCATGTCATATCTATCAATTACCTAGACTTTAGATCAAGCATTTGCTACCCATGCATTTAATTTCATTTTAAGCGTCATCAGGGGAACTCATGCTTTGAAGGCTAGGTACTTGAAAGAAATTAGATAGAGCAACTATTCCTCATTTCCATGTAAAGATTAGAGAGAGTTCTTCTTTTATTATTAACTTCTTAAAACAAACTAAGCAAACTTAACACACTATTTATTTAATCTAACACACAATTTATTTAACCTAACACACTTATTATAAATAACTAAGATAGTGAATAAGACATACCTGGATTACGAAGATAACGGGGGTGCGTCTCCCCCAAGCCGGTTCCTTTAATAGCATTGAGCCTTCATGTGCCCATATTTTTTTATTTTTAATTAATGGTGAGCCTTCATGTGCCCACATTTTTATATATATATATTTTTTTAGATTTATGTATAGAAAGAAAACTTAGGAGGATAAGGATACTTACCTGGATACACGGGGGTGCTTTCCCCAAGCTGAATGTTGACGTAGTCATTCATTCTTGCCATGTAGCGAACTCGCAGTGGAAATGTACTTCCTCTATCGAAGCTTTGATGGATATTGATGGTTGTTGGATAGTGCTCCGACAGTAGATGGAACATTCACTTGCTCGTCTGCTTTTCTTGGTCTTTCAGATCCTGTAAAACTCAAATAGACAACAAAACTTGTGGAACAGATTAAGCGTTAGTGGTTGGCCACTTAAGCCTTAGTTGCCCAGAGTTTCAGTAAGATCTCTTTCTCAATATTTTTGTATTTTAATATCTTTATGATGCAAGAGAAAAAATGCAACAGGATGAATGTATGCATTATATTATTATTTTTTATGCCACCACGATGAACATTCCTGTGGGTTTTTACACACCATAGAATTATTCACATGGGGCTTCATGGTTTATGATGTAGTGTAACAATGCAATATTTTTATTTTCTTTTCTAATGCAATGCAGAAATTAAAATGTTTGTGAATTAAATATGATGATGCAATGATTAAATATGATGATGTAATAAATGACTAAGAATTAAATATGAGAAATATGTAGAAAAGTAAATATGAGGATAACTACCGGTTTTTACCTTTTGGCGAAGGTTCGAATATTTAGGTCCGACAAACTGGACATTCCCTTGGTTCAGACCTCCCGAGGTATGTCAGACGTTTGGAAAGTAATTATTGATAGTACCTCTCAGGTGCAGACATTTTCTTCCATACCTTCTTGGTCTGAGTTTTCACTTCCTGTGGTTCACTGTCTTGAGGTTTCTCTCTTTTTTCCTAGTAGGACAGTGTCGATAATTTTTTCTTCGTGATTGGCCTCTCTATTCTTGATAGTTTGTCTTCTTTGGCTTTGAGAGCGGCGTCTTTCACTTCTATTCTTCTTGGATGCTTCATTGGGCATGTAGTTGATGAAGTTGCATCGTGCCTTTTCTCCAGGAAAGTGAAAATGGATTTCCTCTTGTAGATGATTGTACTTGTAGCGTAGAGGAATGGTCTTCCTAGGATGAGGTGGACATCATCGTCTTCTCATGTCGAGGATCAAGAAGTCTGTGGGGACTTCATGACCTCTAATTCTGACTACGACGTCTTCCATCATTCCTTCTTGTTTATGCCTCTTGATATGGTGTCACTCATGTTATTTGTTCGTCCAGTAGTTTGAAGTGAAGCGTTAATTGTGGACGCTGGAAGCATCTTGCTCAATGTGCATGTTCTTGTAGATCTAGGACCTTCACTCTGCAGAATTTGGGAGTTGACAAACTCCTTCATGTTTTGCTCAAGAGTGTATCCTGCTCATAAAGACAAGGTAGAGATCAAGTGCATAGGCTCTGTTGGTGGAAAAACACCAACAGAACAAAAGTTTTGTTCTTTCCTCTCTAACCTTAGGCACATTGCACTAGATAAACTTGTTGTTTATGTGTTCTATCCAATCTTAACATGAGTGATAGAATCAGAGGATGAGCATGAAAGTAGCATCTTAAAATATTTAACAAATCAGTTTGCTTAACCCAAGGAAAGATAATCTATGTATAAAGTGTCGATCTTTTCATGATTGTGATATATCATCTTCCAAAGGTTAGATGCATAACATTTTAGCTCATTGGTAAGATAGTGAGAGAGTAAAGTTAGGAACAAAGAGTAAAGAACTGAACGTGTTGAGTTGATTAGGTTGGATCAAATAAGGTGCAACTGAAACATGTTTGGTTCTTATTTATGCACATACCAGAATTAAGGAGAAGCTTTTAAAGTGATGGTCACATACCTTGAGATGTTACCTTTATCATTGAAGAGTGATGTGTCGAACCACCTTGTGGAAGCTTCTCTTGTCTGGCTGGTTGTTCTTCATGAATAGCTTGTCTTCTCTTGCTTATCTCATAGTGAACCTATTAGTGAAGGTGTGTGTTTCCTCCCACGATGGTCTTTATCTTCTAGTGGCCCAGCTTTGACTTGTTCACCTATTTCCATAGAGTGAGTGCTTTGATTGTAGGTATTGTTTTGTGGCACTCATCTTCTGTCTTGTTCTATAGATCTCACTTCTCCATGACTAGTGAGTTGTGTCTCCCTTGCGCAAGTTGAAGTTCATGTGTCCTTCATCTCCAGCGTGGGTTCATCTCTGGACTTTCCCAAATTGATATTGAAAGTTTTCCTGCAGGGGTTAGTCCAACAAAATATCCAACATCCACTATAGCATACTATTAGTTCAAAAATCAACCTAGACACCACGTCTAATTTGATCTAGGAAGGCATTTTAACCTAAGCACCATACTTAATTTAAAAGCCTTTAGAGGTAAAATCAGGACATCTTTTAGCTCAAGAATCAAACCAGACACCATGTCTTACTTTAATTCATGAAAACAGTTTAAACTAAGCACCATGCCTAATTTAAAAGGTGTATGAGAATACTTCAAAACCAAGCATATACTATAGCAAATGAAGGTAGCATTAAAGCATTAAATAGATTTACTCAAATGGTGATGAGAGAGCATGATTAGTGTATAGCACATGAGCATGTCTTAAAGGTTGGGGCAACCAACATAGCAACATGGTAAGAGATGTTCTTACAAAGTGTATCCCCATGCTTAGATTTGCAAAAATCAAGATTGGATGAATGTAATTCAATGTTGCATGATGATTGGTTGGACATACCTTGTGTTTGTCGTTCCTTCGAACTTTTCGCTACAGACCTGCAAAGGTTAGTGACAAGAATACCCGAAGGAATATTTTAACAATTATATCCTTATGCTCATTACACAAAGGCAGTGTAGCAGGAGAGTGAACACTGATCTAAAAAGTGCTTGTTTTCGGACACTGAGCTTGTCTTTGCGAAACCTTTAGAATGAGATTTGGTGAAGTGGTTTCCCCTCCAACACCAACTTAAGAGCACAACGAGATCTACAAAATTTGTGATAAACATACGCATCTACAACCACCCTTTTGAAGTTTTTGTAAACAGAAAGTGTGAGGGGGTTGAGAATCTCGAATGTGGCAATGTTAGACAAACCACTTGAATCAGGAGATGTCTCATATGAGCATGGATTTAAAGAGGTGTTTATGAAGTAGCTTCCATGCTCTTTGATATCATCTTCCTCGATTTTAGAGAAGAACACCGAAGAATGGGGTTCATCATTTTCTAAAGTGTGGGGTGTTTTCTCTATAGAAGGTTTTGCGACAACCAAATCATTAGAAAGATTTGAAGGAATTTCAAATTCGGTTGTGTGTTCCTCCTCCTGTTGGTCGGGGTTAGGCTCGACTTCTTCTTCTGGGAATTCGTCAAAAATGTCAGTGTAAGGAGTGTCTTCAAGGATTTTATTTAGGATGTCTCCTCCTTCACTAACAAGTTTATGTGAGAATGATCCTCCAAAAGCTAAATCGAGATGTAGAGCAGCTTCCTTGTTAAGACCACAATAAAAGTGAAAGTGTAGCACATGGTCTGGCAAGGAAAGGTTTGGGCTAGAATTGGTAAGGTGTTTGAACCTAGCCCACCCAAGCGCTCCTAGCGTCTCCTTCTCTTTTTGTTTGAATGTAAGAATTTCGATTCTAAGATCAGAGATTCGAAAAAGAGGGAAGAAAACAAGACAAAAGTTATCCCGAAGTTCATCCCAATTTCCATTTGCGCCTCTTACGGAATGATCATACCATTTTCTCGCTCTTCCCAAAAGGGAGAAACGGGAATAATTTCCATTTAATGGTCTCTTGTGTCATGCCAGCAATAGTCTGACAAGAACACAACTGCTCAAACTCCCTAAGGTGGGTGTATGGATCTTCGTCTTCTGACCCAGAGAAGAATTTCTCCTGAACCATGGCTATAAGAGCAGGGCGAAGCTCATAGCCATCTATATGAATGGGGTGTGATGATGGTGGAGGCTCAAACAAGTCACCCTTTGGAGCAAAGAATTTTAAGATAAGAGTGAAATCCATGTGGTAAGAAGTGTGGTGGTGAGGTAAAGGTGGTGATAAGAAAAAGGTGGTAAAAGAAAAGAAACACGGACGATCCTGGTTCGATTCTAGAACAGCTACCGCTCCCCGGCAACGGCGCCAGAAAGCTTGTTGGGTATTTTAAACGCACACAGAATAATCCGCAAGTGCACGGATACCGATGTAGCTTTCACCCGAGAGTATTCCAGGGTATCGATTTCCCACGGGGAACATGAAGTGCACTAGAAGAATTAAGAACGTCCTAGGAAGAGGTAACTATATGGTAGAGAGGAATTATCTAAGGTTCTCTAAGTTGATTTTATTAATTAAGATCAGGCTCACTATACTTCACCTACTTCGGAGCAACAGTACCTTTCCGATTCTCGAAAAGACTGGGAAAAGGGTAATCGGGAGAAGGCTGCCAAAAAGCTCTACGAAACACCAATCCTAACGTGGTGGATTATAACAATCTACAAAGGTGTCACCCTTGTAGCTACCACAACTAACCGGAGGATTAGGCGCAAACTCAGGTAAACACTAGCCTAGACACCGGTCTACACTAATGATTACTACTCTAATCCAGATCTAAAGACTAGAGCATTCAATACGAACGGAGATCCAGTAAATGAAATAAAGTAAGAACTAAACTTAATTAAATGAAGAACTTAGAAATAATAAATGAAGAACGCAGAGATTGCTAAAGACAAACCAGATCCTGCAGTAGTACAATGTTGAAGAAGATTCGACAGATCCGGTTCCTCCGCTTTCTCCTTTCTCTCTCCCTCGATTACAACTAGATGATGAACTAGAACTAGATCTAGAACTAGAAGATGAACTAGAACTAGAACTAGACGATCAACTAGAGGGATCTCTACTTCTACTTTGAAACCCTAGTTTCTGATGTGGATATGAATAATGAAGATGGAGATGCCTGGAGAGGGGGTCTGGGGTTGCTTATATAGCCCGAGGTGGAGTAGGGGGCAAGGAATCGCCATGTCATCGATCCGCGTCACGTTTATCGCCCACCGTTGGATCAAACCGACTTCGGGGACGGTGGAGATGCATCCTAGGAGGCGGTGGAAGAATGTTCCAGAAGGCGGAGGCGAAACGGGCTCCGTGGCCGACCGGTCGGTCTCCAAGTGGGACCGGTCGGTCTGGCCAGTGGTCCCACGTGGCGGGCCGCCTCGTGGTGTCTTCTGGTGTCTTCTAGATCCTTCTTTTGCAGATTTCGTTGCGAAATTAATATCTTTTCATCCGGGACTCCGAATATAGCAAATGATATGTCCGTTTGATCGTCTCGACGAGCCCTTCGCAATGGTGCACTCCAATTCATCACTTGAGATACTTTTATATGGTGTGAATATTGATGTCCTATAAAACAAGTGAGAGCACCAGAACTCATGGAACTTATTAGTTTCGAACCCTACAACTATGCTGTAATTCATTTAGTGTCATTTCATGCAATAGTTGACGGTTAATTATGAGCATTAGTGAGCATCAACACACACCTAACTCAAAAGTCTCGCCTAGGTCAAGCTACCCATTCAAACCCCTCTTTATAGTATGGCCAAAGGTAAAACAAAGACCTATGCTACTCTAAGTGTCCTTCAACACCAAATGACACTTAGAACTAGCCTTCCATCCTTTGAAAACCAAACGAATTCCATTAATAAGGGGACATGAATACCATAGTGTCCTCACGATCATCATCACCATGACCTAACTCAAACTGTTTCTGCAAAACACATGTTAGTCATAGTAATTTACCATTGTCATCCAATCACCGAAACCACTGGGGGCCAGATGCACCACCAGAACCATGACCAACCAGGGCAGGAGGGAGAGGAGAGAGAAATAGGTCGGCACGGCCATAGAGCTCCAACGAAACCTACCATGCCACAACGAGACCATATGTTATATCATTATCCAGAAGAGAAATGGTGTCCATCACGATGTTAACATATTTTGCTTGCGGGTCCACGGGCATCCGAAGTAGAAGTTTGGGACTTTGTTCTCCCGTGAAGCGATAAATAATCAAATAACCACTTTAAAACTTGTTACATGAAAGACCCATGATACACATAGACCTATGTCTGAAATAGCAAATGCAAAGAAAAGCAACCTATCGGTGTTTCGACCCCGGGGGTATGACACCAACTAGTAATATGATCGCGTGCTCCCTTCCTGGATGGTGATGCAAGATGACACAAGGGTTTATCCTGGTTCGGGCAAAGAAGGCCCTACGTCCAGCGGGGGGAGGAGGTTCTTGTATTACTTGCACCTAAGTGCTTGTACAGGGGCAATACAAGCTCAACGAGCGTGGACGAGAGTCTGGACTCGTGTGTGTGTCGTGTGGACCCGTGTGCGTGGCGGGGCCCTGGTGTCCTCTTTTATAGAACAAGAGGAGGCCAGGGTTACACAGGAGACATGTACAACGCCCAATACGGCGAAGGGTTGGAATTCTGTCTTGTCGAGGTCACTGGAGCCGGCGTGGGGGTTGCTGTTGAGGCGTCCTTGAAGCGTGGCTTCCATCCCGGGCGCGGACGTGGAGGCGTGGCGACGTGGAGGCCGTGCAGCGCCCATTCCGGCACGTACAGGACGTGGCAGGGTCCCTCCGGGTCTTGGGGTACCTGTCCTCCAATAGCATGAAAGCAGTCAGGGCTCGAGGGGCGCAGGGCCGGCCTCGAGGTGGCGCCTACGGGGGGCTCGAGCCCCCGCAGGTATGGGCAAGTCCCGGAAAACCCGGCCGTACAGCGGGAATCCAGGTCTCGAGATGTGGCTCGAGTGTGCTACAGTGCAGGGTATGGCCTAACAGTGTTGTACTTGTGCCTTTTTGCCCATGCTTGTGGTGAAAACGAGGTTTGACTCTGGCCCCGGTTCACTGTGGCATACGTCGTGTACCAGAGGATGTGACCGGAGTAGGTGGACGCATTAAATGCGCAGTATGGGGCTGGTATCCGATGTCTGGCGCTGCTCGAGGGAGGTATGATGTGTCTCGAGGGATAGGTTACCGTGTTAGAGAGGCTCGAGGTCCCCACGTGGGGTCTCGAGGAACGGTGTACGGCTGTAGTGGGCTCGAGGCCTATGTGCCGGGGCTCGAGAGGTAGGCTACCATGAGGCGGTGGTAAGGCTTTGGCGGGCCCGGGCTTCCTGGCGGTGGGCCGGCGTTGTAGGCCTCGAGGGGTTTGTTTTTTAGGGGGTTAGACTAGTTAGGTCTCTTATTAATTGGTGCTCTAGGTTTAACTTATTTGTTTTGCGTTGATTGGGGGTACCCCTTTTGTGGTCCCCCGACAGTAGCCCCCGAGCCCTTGTTCGAGTGCTAGCACTCGAGCAGGGGCTCCCTACCGGGATCTCGAGGGTTAGCTAACTGGTTCTCGAGGGTTTGGTTGTTTTGATTCCGTGGGTGTCGCGCGAGCGACACCCGCGGGTGTAGCCCCCGAGGCCACGGGGGAGTGGTTAGGACTCCCTCGTGGGCTTTTTCACGAGTGTGAGTGTTAGTTACGTTTTTTAGGTTCGGGAGTGTCGAGCCCCCGAGTTCTTCGACCCTCTTTCGTCG